>CM033464.1:596437-643937 GCA_019425755.1 Amaranthus cruentus
TATTTTTGTTACATTTTTTTGAAAATAAGATTTATATCCCTTTTAAAGGTTTCTTTCCTTTCCCTTTTTTGGGATTTCAATTGCCCCCATTTCCTTTTTTGGTCCTTTTCCCCTTTTAAATCCCCCCTTTTTCCAATTTTCCCTCCATTTTTAATTAATTTAATCTTTAAAAAACCCCAAATACCCCTTTAAATGGCCCCCTACTCCTTATAACCGGTATGGGGACTAGAAAGGGAAAATATTTTTATCGCAAATTCCCCGGGATGGGTTTTATCAGAGCATATAATACAAATAATCTTAATTAGAGGGGACCCCAAAATATCCAAAACAAAAAAAAAAAATAAGGGTGTAAAGAAAAAATTCACGCTAGATGAAATAGTTTTGTTGGAAAACTTAATCAACCTGATATTTATTTATTTATTTATTTTTGAAGTAACCTGTTATTTATTTTATTCATCTATAAGCTATTTAAATTTATTACACATAAATATGTCATATCACCCCTTTTAAACAATTATTATTTATTACTTCATCTTTAGTATACAATATATTTATTGTTACATGTTTTTGAAAATAAGATTTATACTCCCTCCGTTCCAGTTTACTTGTCCCATTTCCTTTTTTGGCAATTTCTCATTACTTGTCCCATTTCCTTTTTTGGCTAACCTTTTCTTACCTAAATACCCCCACTTTTCCAATTCCCAATACTCCACTACCACCTTTACAATTAATTTAATCAATTAAAATACCCAACTACCACCTTTTAAATGGACCCCACTACTACCTTATAATCCGTGACTAGTCAAATGGGACTAGTAAACTGGAACAGAGGGAGTATATTTTTTCATACACTAAGGATTCTGTGCATTGTATGAGGTTTTATACTAGTAGCATATAATACTAACGGGATAATCTTAATTAGATGGACATTGCAAAATATCACAAAGCAAAAGAAAAAACGAATAATGGGTGTAAAGAGAAAATTGCATGCTTAATAAAAGAAAAGAGTTAAAAAAGAAAGAAAGAACCAATAATGGTGAAAAAGAAATATACTGAAGGGTTAAAAAAAACATAAGCCACAAAATGAGGACTATTGGCTGGCAGCTTGTAAAATTTTAAAACGGATCATCTTTCTTTACTATTAAAAAACAAAAATAGTAAAATTCATTTATTTTTAATTAGTAAATAATAATCCTCTATGAATAACTATATGTATTAACGTCATCGTAAGGTTAATGCGTGGTAGTTATTCAAAACTAACCACCAACAAAATATTTCATTTACAAAATTAAGAAAAACTTTAAAAACTTTAATATTATTTTTCCAACAAATTCATCGCTATTCTTTTTCCAAAGCCTTGTATACGTTGTTTTCGGCCGCACAGGGATGCATTTTATAATAAATTAGATTTTATTTTTTTCTCCTATCTGTGTATCATCATTGCTCTCAAGTAAGTTTTATTCTCTTTTTTTTTCTTTTACAATTTCATTATTCTCTCCTTTTTCGTCTTTATAATTTCATTTTGCTTTAAATTATGCAATAAAAAAATTACATTGTAGGATGTTTTCAATAATACAGTAGATATTAATTCAAAAAAGAATATGCCATTATTGGTATATATTATTTGGTTTAAGGCATTCTCAATTAGAACTTGCGTAAAAATATGGTCATATTTCATTGTATAGGCTTTGTTGAAAATCAAACTGATATTTTCTGTTGAAAAGATGTAATAAAAGTCGCATTTTAATTTATGTCGTTTCGATACATATATTTTCGATTATGATCATTTTTTATTCTTGCATTATACTCAAAACCCCATGGGCCATGGTGTTAATATTATATTCTGGAAAATCATTATCTCCATGCCTCAATGAGCACCAAGAATAAAAATTTGCTTCATGTGTGTTTTGTGTTTAAAACGATAATGATATTTATTCTAAGGATAAACATGATTAGATTAGTTGATTCATCCAAAAGGCTATTAACGAAAGATGTCAATATTTTTCAGGTTGGCTACTGATAATTTAATTTGTTTTAGAAGGTGAACTAAGAAAAAAGTAGAGAATAAAATAAAAGAATGATAAAGTATTTGGTGGTGGCATTCCTCTTGATTGTGAGGGTCACAGCACAAAAGCCTCCTAGGAATCCACCTCCTCCTAAATGGTTGACATTAAATGGTAAACTCCATTATTCTATTCAGTTTAATTTTATTCTGGTCAATTTTAGGTTATTTTAAGACCATTTTAAGCGAATTGCAAATTCAAACTGGCAAATTAAAAAACTAAACTAAATAATAAGGTACTAATTTCAATAATGATATGAGATTACAGGGCAACAACCTGCAGTGATAGCAAGGGGAGGGGTCTCGGGTTTATTTCCTGAATCGACTAGAATTGCATACGACCTCGTGGCACAAGTGAGTGTACCTGATCCCGTTTACTATTGTGATCTACAATTCACCCAGGATAGTGTAGGCTTTTGCCATGCGGAGTTACAACTTAACAATGACACCAATATCGGGAACATCTTTCCTCGAGGTGAAAAAACTTACAATGTTAACGGAAAAGATGTTCGAGGGTGGTTTGCTATAGATTATCCTGCTGATGCTATTTTATCTAATGTAACTTGTAAGTTTTACTAATAATATTCTTTGTGCTCTTTTTCCTCCTCATCCCTTTATTTATCTTTCTAATAATATGATTTTTCCAGCTTTTCAAAATATTATGACTAGACCAAATGTGTTTGATGGTCAACAATTAATGGTAGCCACAGACTTGCCTACTATTACAAAAGAGCCTCCAAGCCTATGGTTCAATGTTCAGGTTAGCTTTCTTCCTTTTGTTTTTTGGACAATTTCAACTTACAACTTAAATAGTTGTAGCTGTAAAAACAGCTACCAGCCTAAAACCTATTTTCACTGCTAACGATTGTACGCTGAACTTGCCCTTTCTCAAATGCAAGAGCACTAGTCTGTCCTACAGTCTCGAAATTGATATGCAGTTTTGCTACCTGGTTTTTGCAGTATGACTTGTTCTATAACCAACACAAAATCAGCCCAGCAGCATACTTGCAGAATACAAAACTTGGACGGGTTAGTTATATATCCTCTCCAGAGATCAACTTTTTAAAAAGCATGGTAAATAGAGTCGACAAGGCTCGCACCAAATTAATTTTGAGATTCCTAGAACCTCAAGCAGTTGAGCCTACAACCAACCAACTTTATGGTGAAGTATTGAAAAATCTGGCAGTCATAAAGCAATTTGCTTCGGGTATACTAGTGCCCAAGACATACATATGGCCGGTTAACAAGGAACAATATCTTTTAGCTCCTACCACTCTTGTAGCTGATGCCCATAGAGAAGGCCTCGAAATTTATGCATTTGATTTCGCCAATGATTTCCCCGGCAGCTATAACTACAGCTACGATCCAACTGCTGAGGTTTTGCAATTTATCGACAACGATCAGTTTTCCGTTGATGGTGTGCTCACAGACTTCCCTTTTACAGCATCTGCAGCAACTGGTATGTGATTGTTGCAAATAGTATAAATTAAGATTTTGCGATCATTTCATCATATATATCTCACACAATAGAGTAGCATTCAGCCTTGATTTAATATGGGTTTTGGTTGCTTTGCAGCGTGCCTAGCGCACCAGAAGAAAGCCACCAAGCGTCCAAAAAGTGAGCATTCTATACTTGTGGTTTTATCTCTTTTGAAGGTGTACTTGAAATAGAGTGAGGCATATTTAATATGGGTTTTGGTTTCTAATTTCAGCCGCTTTGATTATTACTCATAACGGGGCTAGCGGAGACTACGCAGGGTGCACCGACCTTGCATATGATAAGGCAATCAAAGATGGGGCAAACGTAATTGATTGTTCAGTCCAAATGTCAAAGGATGGAGTAGCATTCTGCCTTGATTCAGCTGACCTTTTGGGAGACACTACTGCCATCACCAGCTTCATGTCTAAATCCTCTAACGTCCCTGAAATCCAGCCCAAAAACGGAATCTTTTCCTTTGATCTCACTTGGAGCGAAATCCAAAGTTTGAAACGTATACTTTTCCATAACATCCTAATCGTATGATAATTATCAACAATGTTTTGAGATTCTGAAGTTTTTGTTGAGTAGTAGCACTAATTGTATTCTTGTGATTTTAGCACAACTAACGAACCCTCTATCACAAGACATGGGAGGTTTACCAAGAAATCCAGCTAACAAGGACAAGGGTAAATTCTTAACTCTTGCTGAATTTCTTGACTTGGCGAAAGCCAAAGCAGCTCCTGGAATTCTCCTCAATATATTGGTAAGTTCAAGTCCCAATCATGTATAAGTTTCATCTGTTACATAGTTCATTTATAAATTAGTTTCTCTGAGAAAACATAATCTGGCTTTTTGAGAGATCCTTAACGGTTTTGTTGATTCAACTAGAACGCACGTTTCCTAGCCTCAAAGAAAGGTCTTGACGTAGTAGGTGTTGTCACCAGTGCTTTAAGCAATGTCACATTAGATAAGCAGCCAACACAAGTTATGATCCAATCAGATGATACCTCGGTGCTAGAAAAGTTTAAGGAATTCCCATCATTTCGAAGAGTTTATGCAATTAGAGACACTATAGGTGAAGCCCCAAAGCCATCGCTGGATGAAATCAAGAAATTTGCTGATGCAGTTGATGTTCGAAGGTCCAGCATTTTGAAAAGCACAGCCTCTTTCTTTAGCAACTTTACCCGAATTGTTGAAGAGATGCATGCAGCTAATCTATCGGTACATGTCTCCATTCTGTACAACGAGTACACCACCCTGGCATTTGATTTTTTTGATGATCCCATGCTAGAGCTTGCAACATTTGTCGAGGGAGCCAAGGTTGATGCAGTGGTCACTGAGTACCCAGCTACAGCTTATGCCTACTTCAGTAAGTAAAAAGCTCCTATTGTCTCTCCATAAGGTTGACCCTATTGCTAACAATTAGGTTTGAAATTTATTTACGATACCAAAACTGATCTAATAGTTCTCTTGTGAATTTCGAAGGAACCCCATGCTCAGATCCAACATTAGAAAACTTGGACTTCCCACTAGCGCCAGCGGAACCAGGGCAACTGCTTTTCTTTGTAGTGCCAGAAGCGCTTCCACCAGCAGCAGCATTAGCACCAACACTTGACGCTGCGAGTGTTGTGGACCCACCTCTACCTTCGGCTTCTAAGGGGGGAAATAACACAGCATCTCAACCACCTGCAAATAAGAAGAAGAATTCTAGTGAGAGGAGCACTACCAGTCTGTGTCTCTGCTTCGTAGCATTGATCATGAGCTTGTTTCTTACTGTTCACTAATAACAGAATATACTTTTAGGATTTCACAAGGTTGTGTTGTAAATGTTGTCTCCGCTTTGAGGTCGTTACAAAAAATTAACTCCCATTGATAATTATCTCACAATAAACATCGTATTGTAACTCTCATTTTGATGGACAAAATATTTGAGTGTGAGTGGGACTTATTTTTGCTGCTAACAGGGGACAAAGTATCCTGCAAAGAATGTTCATTGTAATATTTTATGGCCCCATTTTATTGCAAATATATTGCCAAATACCATAGCCTTTCTTCTATCTCTATTTTATTTTCTATAGGGTTCCAAACCTCATGTTGAGGACTAACTTTGTTAAGGTTTGAAATGGGATCCAAAGATTACATGATTATGCAAGAGAAAATTATAAAAATTGATATTTGAAAATATGTATTGAAATGCAACATAATGCATTAAACCAGATTTCACTTGTGACTTTCTTTAACTTAGGACAAGATTGGTAGATAAATACTCCATTGTTTAAGGAGTATAATGTAAAATACACCAAAGCTCCCCATATTGCCCAAAGAATGTGTTAAGTGTGTGGTGACTCAATAAAGCCCATTGATATGCATGAGATGTGATAAGTATGTGTGTATGAAGGTATGAAGTGTTATATGGATGTTTGGTGAAGTATGAAGCCCTGCCTTGGTGACCTACTGCTCGCTCGACATGTGGCTCGACCCCCCATAGCTTCTCGACTGGTCGAGCAAGAGATCAGAACCTTTTGTCTACATTCTGATCTCTCACTCGACCATCGCTCGATCCACCTATGCTCACTCGACCGGTCGAGCGGATTGTCAGGAAGGTTCTGTTTTATACGACAGTTTTATGTTTAGTTCTTAGACGTCTTTATATTGTTTCTAGTAGTTCCAAAGCCTATATAAGGCCATTGTAATTCCTTGTATAAACACATTGTAAGATCATTTGTATAGAGCAATTGGGATTGAGTGGAGAGCCACAAATCATTCTTAGGGTTTAGTGAGAGGAATTGGGGATTTGATCAATTCTCTCATTGTTGATCAACCTAAGGGGTTCTTGTGTACAAACATCAAAAGTGCAATAATACTCATTCAATTGTCGTTAAGGGTGGAGTTTTATAGTCCAATACGATATTGGGATTTTCTCCACCTCCCAAAATCTTGTGTTTCTTCTCTTTGTTTTGTAATTTCTTTTATTATCAATCTTGTGTGTTCTTGCATTGAATTTGGTGAACAAACTCTAACAAATTGGCATCAGAGCTAGTGTTGTGTATTGGGAAGGTTAGAGTTCATTGATTTAAAGGTTCTTGGAAGTTCTTGAAGTGGTACAGTATAGCCATGGGTGTGACAAGGTTTGAGATAGAGAAATTTGATAGGAATGTGAATTTTGAATTGTAAAAACTCAAGATAAGAGCAATCTTAGTACAAAATGGTTTAGAGAAGGCCATGTTGGGGAAAGCAAAGAGGCCTTCAACAATGTCCATGGAGGATTTTGAAGACATGGACATTAAGGCATTTACATTGATACAATTGAGTCTCTCAAATGAAGTGCTTAGGGAAGTTGCAATGGAGGAGACAACGATGGAGCTTTGGTTGAAGCTAGAGTCATTTTCCATGAAAAAAGTCTATGACCAACCGGTTATTGTTGAAGAGCAAGCTTCATGATCTTAGACTTGAGGAAGGTAGTTCTCTTAAATCTCATCTTGATGAATTTATTTCTATTGTTATGGATTTAAGAAATCTTGATGTGTCTTTTGATGATGAGGATCTTGCTATTAAGTTGTTGTGTTCTTTGCCTAAGGAATATAAGCATTTTAGGGAGACGGTTTTGTATGGAAAGGATGTCATTACTCTTGAAGAGGTCAAGGGGGCTTTGTTACAAAGAGAGTGGATAGACAAGCAATTGACTAAGGGTGATGATGGGACACAAGGTGGGGAAGGCCTTGTGGTTAGAGGAAGGTCTAAGGGCAACTTTTGTAACATCCTGCAATTTAACTAGGATCATTTTAAAAGAGAAAACGACTTTTTGAAGAAACTAAATACGGCCCGAGTCAAACCAGGATGTTAGAAGATAGTTTAAAACGGATTTTCAAAACGAAACAAAGCTTGCGAATCGAGTTCTATTAGATTTATTATGATCTACTAGACGTAAAGGAAACTTAGCAGCGGATAAGTTTGTAAAGATAAGTCTACTTATTACAACTTGAGAACATAAACGCCTCATAAAACCAAATATCCAAAATACGTAAATTAAAGTTCATATCAAGACTTCTGAATCTAACAGTTTATTTCTCCAAGGATAATCCTCACTCCCCATACCTGCAATTTAACTTACTGCTAGTCATTATCGAGAAAGAAAACGACATCATCGCAGGATCGTTAAGACCAAAAGTATACATCAGCAAGAAGTCGCATATCATTCAATTAAATACAACAAGTTATAATCAAATTCATGTAACTGTTAGTCAGCCATATTGTTGTATTCTTTTTCCCGCCATACTGCCGGTTCAACTCCAATCACCATGGTGAGACAATACATTAGGGGGAGCTAACCCCTAAGCAAGTCTCTACCATTGACACACGTCTTACTTCGGTGTCTATGGTTAAGTATGCATACCCCCGCGGTGGCTCATAATGCCCCATATACCGCGAGTAATTCTTTCCACCAATTGACGTCATACTACGTCCACTTTAAAGTTAGTAAGGTCATATTACCTCTGCTTATTAAAATAATATGTTGAAATTACTTATTCAGACATATCATTATTCGTGCTATACGCCCATACTTTACCTTTGTTACCATTAACATATGGTACATAATATATACTACAAAACTTCGCTGCGTGTACGTACCTTAACCAAGAAAACAAATTCTCAAATGTCTTAATCAATTCCCCGTCACGAATCGGCTTCCTACAAGGTTCAATCGTATTCGGGAAATAAACACACATTCACACTTTCCTCAAATCAACCATAACACATACATACAACTACCACCACACTTAGACACTACTCATAACATGAACATCTATCACATTGCTATGACATGTTAAACACCCAAAAAAAACAGCATATGAAATCTGTCCAGAAACCCTTTTTAAAACTGTCAAACTGGAAATCCGACTTCACCGTTGTGTCCGGAAGGCATCAAAACCCCCGTGTACCAATTTTCATTATTTATAACATAGTATAAGTATTTTTAACCTAATTTCAAAGCCAAAATGCTCCAAAACACCCTTTTTTTCATAATTTTCCAAACCTACGGGATTTTATCAATTTTTATTGAAAATACATACAAATTTCAATTTCCACATTTCCTATTAAATCCATACCATAAAAATCATAAACTCATGCCCACAAAAAATCATTTTTACAATTCTCAAAATAATTAATTTCTTACAAAATACAAATTTTCCTAAACAAATCATTCATCAATACTTAAACTTTTCATACCATACCAAAACAATTCCTTATACTATAACACAAATTTCTCCATGAATAATCCTAATTTAAATATATATTATTATTATTAATATTATTATTATTAGTATTATTATTATTTTTATACATTCACCCATCACCTTAATTTAACATACTCATATAAAAATAAAACCTAAAACAAAACATCCTACACTACCAATTCATAATTATATATAGAATTCACATCATTATATTAAATCATGGAAAGAAATGGTCATGGATGAAAATTCACACACATATGCACAAATCACATAATTGAAATTAAACTTGATAAAAGGATAAAATGAAGAATTAAACTTACAATTATATGAAAAACACCAAAATTCAAGGTTGAAAGTGCTATACTAGGCGTGTGGTTGCTAGGGTTTAGGGTTATGTTCTTGATGTTTCTAGGAAATTGAAAGATAAAATGAATTTTTAGGTTAAGGCAATTAGGGAGATTAAGGAATGAATAATTAAGAGAATAATGTTTAAGGCAATTAGGATTATTCTTTTAATATTCTCATGGGAGTTATAAACTCCTTAATCCCACCATAGGGCCGACCAAACCCTAGCATTTCCCTCCTATTTATTTTTTATTTTTTTTTTTGTTTTTAAATTTGAAATAAGAATGGTTTAAGGTTTTTGGGCCCGACAAGCTAAATTGTTAAAAAAAGCTGAATATACATGGTCAAGCCCAAAATGAATTGATAAGACATTATTTATATATATATAAAAATAATATTAATAATAATTTATTAAATATATCGGGAAATTATCGTTTTAAAATATCGGGGTGTTATAGACTACCCCCCTTAAAAAGGTTTTGACCCCAAAACCACAACTTGCAACACAACAACACAAACAAGAACCCACGCAACCCCCAAAACAAGCACATAACCAAAGGAAAACTAGGTCAAAATAATTCAATGCGCGAAAATCCTCTCGCTCTCTACCCCCCTTAAAAAGTTACGTCCCCGTAACTTACTAACCTGAGAGAAAAGGTGTGGATACTTCGCTCGCATGGAAGCTTCTGTTTCCCAAGTTGCTTCTTATGACCGATGATTTGACCATAGAACCTTAACCATTGCAACATCCTTTCGACAAGTACTGCGAACCTTTCTGTCTAAAATCTGAACAGGTTGCTCCTCATAGGTTCGGCTCTCATAAAGCTCTAACGGCTCTGGGTCTAAGACATGCGAACAAGCCGCAACATTGCGTTTTAACTGGGAGATATGAAAAACGTCGTGAACCTTGCCCAGCGCATTAGGCAGCGCTAACCGGTAAGCTAACTTGTTCAGGCACCACGTATTTAATGTAAGCACGATCGTGGCAGACCTAAGACGAAATCCATTGAAATGTCATCCCACTTCCATACCGGAACTTCCAAGGGTTGTAAAAATCCAGCTGGCCTTCGATGCTTGCTCTTAACCTTTTGGCACGTTAAACACTTAGAAACAAATTCGGCAATGTTCTTTTTCATACCCGACCACCAAAACATGCCTTTTAGATCTTGGTACATTTTGTCCCCTCCAGGGTGAACAGAGTACCTAGAGTTGTGTGCCTTGTTCAACAGATTTTCCTTCAAAGAGTCGCATCCATCCGGTACACACCATCGCCCTTTAAAACGAAGGCTACCATCCTCATGAATTGTAAAACCTTCGTCTTTACCTTCACTGGCCTGCTCACGAAGCTTATCGAGCTTGGGGTCGTCCATTTGCCTAGCCATAATTTCCTCAAAGAACGTAGGTCGAATGGACAGAGCTCCCAATTTGGCTTCCAACTCCCCTTATGTGATTATCTCTAAATTCATTCTCTCAAACTCCTTACTTAACTCCTCAGACGTTATCAATGTCGCAATCGAGTGTTCTGATTTCCTACTCAAGGCATCAGCGACCACATTTGCGTGACCCTCGTGATAAGAAATCTCCAAATCGTAATCACTGATTAATTCCAACCAACGC
This sequence comes from Amaranthus cruentus, assembly GCA_019425755.1. Lineage (NCBI taxonomy): Eukaryota > Viridiplantae > Streptophyta > Magnoliopsida > Caryophyllales > Amaranthaceae > Amaranthus > Amaranthus cruentus. The sequence goes on from CM033464.1 coordinate 607,179, forward strand.
CATTGCCGCAGATTTAATTCGGGTTGTGAAAACAAAAATTGTAAGCTTTGGTGATCTGTAAAGATCGTACATTTGACACCGTACAGATAATCACGCCAGATCTTTAACGCAAAAACCACAACTACTAACTTAAGTCATGCGTTGAATAATTGACTTCGTGAGTCTTCAATTGCCGCGAAGCATAAGCTACTACCTTTCTGTCTTGCATCAAGACACAACCCAAACCATGTTTGGAAGCATCGCTATAATTGACTTCGTGACCTGCTGCTCGCTCGACAGGTGGCTCGACCACTCATAGCTGCTCGACTGGTCGAGCAAGAGTTCAGAACCTTGTGTTTACATTTTGATCTCTCACTCGACCTTCGCTCGACCCACCTATGCTCACTCGACCAGTCGAGCGGATTGTCGGGAAGGTTCTGTTTTATACGACAGTTTTATGTTTAGTTCTTGGACATCTTTATATTATTTCTAGTGGTTCCAAAGCCTATATAAGGCCATTGTAAATCCTTGTATAAACACATTGTAAGATCATTTCTACAGAGCAATTGCGATTGAGTGGAGAGCCACAAATCATTCTTAGGGTTTGGTGAGAGGAATTGGTGATTCTGATCAATTCTCTCATTGTTGATCAACCTAAGGGGTTCTTGTGTACAAACATCAAAAGTGCAATAATACTCATTCAATTTTTGTTAAGGGTGGAGTTTTATAGTCCAATATCACATTGATATTGGAATTTTCTCCAGGTCCCAAAATCTTTTGTGTCTTCTCTTTGTTTTGTAATTTCTTTATTATCAATCTTGTGTGTTCTTGCATTGAATTTTAGTGAACAAACTCTAACAGAATGTGTGATAACTCAATATCTACTATACGAGGGGTAGAATAGTCTTTTGGTGGAGCTTCTAGAAAATGAATATTATTAACCAATCTGGCAAAAGGCAACAAGTTTGTTAGTCTTGTTAGCTATAAATAGTATGATGTAATAATATGATTTGCAAGATTTGGAATATACTAATACATTCTCCTCTCTAATTCTATCTTCCCTCTATTCTATTCTCTGTATTCTTCTCTCGTTTCCCTACCTAATCCCCTCCCTTCTTACTATTTTGCTTCTCACTACCTTTTCTTTCTTACTGCACTTAGTGGGTTCATCACAAGTGGTATCAAAGCATTGACGAGTTCGCTCGTTATGGGAAATCCTACACACCAGCAGCGCATAGAACAGCTGGAACCATGGAACAAAAACTCGGTCATTCCGTTATATAACGACTGATTTGTAACGGGTTTGTGAGACACCGCACTATTATATGTCGTTATATAACGACGCAAAAAAAATCACAGCAAAAATGTCGTTACGTCCGTTATGTAACGGATAACGACCGAGTTTAACGTCGTTATACCGTTATTTTGCCCACAGTTTTGAATTTATGATTGATCAATTGAAAAAAATAATGATGATTAATTCGATTCCTGACTAGATTCGATAAAGTTTTAAAGAATATATAGACCTTAAATAAACAAAACACAAGCAAACAAAAAATAGACTACAATACTTCTTATAAATCTGACATTTTGGGCAAATCACATATCACAATATGCAAATTTCATACCCATAAAAATAAGTTCAGATAGAAAAAAAATTTAACCAGCTTTGAGCATTTTTCTTCACCTTCATTGTTGTTTTACTTGATCAGTTTTGAGCCTCTGGTAATAATTCTTTCTTATGCCTTTTTTTTTTGTTTTTAGGTGATGGATGAATGAAGAACCAATTTAAAGCTTGAGAAATAAACCAAGAAAAAAGCTTGAGACTTAGAGTAAAAATGGAGGTCATCTTCGCGTAGAAGTAAAAATGGAGGTCATTAAAATGGCAATAGTAGCATTAAAATGGGAATATGGGGTGTGATAGTACAGTTACTTTTTCCATTTCAATTCCCATTTACTAAATGCTAGAAGCCTAGAAAAGTAGTACACTCATGACTCATCATGATTGAGTACTCAACATTGGGCAGTACAAGTTTTAATTTTTTATTACTACACGTTACCAACAGTACAGGCTACACAAATTAGGGCCTAATTTTTTAAAATTTTGTATACAGCTGTGTTCTCAGACACACGGACTCACAATTTATTATACTTCTTTGGCTTAACTTTATTTGTAAAGCAATAGTCACATACTCACAATTTAGTCTGTGCTTGCGTGTAGTACTTGTAGTCTTAATTAATATAATAGATATTTGTTAAAATTAGTTGTCTTAATTAATATAATAGACATAAAACGAATAGTTAGAAAAAATTTTACTAATTTAACTTTATTTAGTTGTTAAATTTAGTTGTCTTAATTAATACAATGGACTTAAATTAATAAAATTTTACTTATACATAATTTGAAATTTTACAGGTTAAAATAATTGGAAATATTATTTATAGACATAAAACAAATAATTAGAAAAAATTATTATTCATTTGTTACTCTAAATTATTAACGGACATTGATATGTGTTTCAGTTTACAAATATTTAACTATTAAACATGCCACGATCAAAGGCAAAGGATAGGGATATTGGATGGAGGTTTTGTACCAAAGTCACGGATGATGGAAATGTTTTAAAATGTAACTTTTGTGATAAAGTTATTAGGGGTGGAATTACACGTCTCAAGGAACACTTGGCTCATAAAAGGGGAAATGTAGCTCATTGTACTAATGTTTCAGCACCAGTTCAGAGGGATATGGCTAGTGTGTTAAAAGAATATAAAGATAAGAAAATGGATAAAGTCATCCGAACAAGCGAACTTGAAGGGCCAATAATCATGGTTTTGAAGATGATGACGATGATGACGACATTCAGCTGGAAATTGCAAGGCAACAAAGCCAAATGCAACAAAAATTTGACTATGATCGAAATTTGATGCGTGGAAGAAGTAGTTTCGATGAAGGTGGAAGTAGTCGAGCACCTCAATTTATTAGGTCTTCTACAGTTAAGGAAGTCGGGAAAAATCGCACTTTTGAACCAACATCGACACCAACCTCTCGATTAAGGCCTGTTGAAATTGACCTAGAAAAATATTCAAAAGCCAAAAAGCAACAAAAAATTAATACGCCATGGCTTAAAAAACAAAGCAAAAAGCTTTTGAGAGCATTTGGAAATTGGTTCATTGACACAAACCAACCATTTTCGTGTGTCAATTCAGTATATACGAACCCATTAATGAATGCTATTCGTGAAGCTCCTCCCCAATGTAAGGCTCCAACTACATATGAGCTAGTAGAGGTTTATCTCCCTCAAGAATGTAGATTGATGAAGGAATATATTGCCTTATTTGCTAATATATGGGAGGAGCGAGGGGTTTCAATAATGTGTTATGGTTGGACTGGTCCAACTAAAATGCACATTATTAATTTTCTTGTTTATTCAAATCGTGGCACAGTGTTTCATAAGTCCGTTGATGCAACTGATGTGAAATCAAGGACCGGAGAATACTACTTTTCATTGATGAAAAAGGTTATTGAAGAAATTGGACCAAGCAGAGTGGTTCAAATTATAACTGATAATGAGGCTGCAATGAAGCTTGCCGGCAAGAAAGTAATTGAGACCTTTCCAAATGTTTATTGGACGGCCTGCAGTGCACATTGCATTGATTTGATGTTGGAGGAAATGGTAAAAAAGACAAGTGTCAAGGAGGTTTTGATACAAGCCAGGATGATCTCATCTTGGATTTATAACTCTACCTAGGTTGTGAACTATATGAAGAAGTTTACAAATAATCGAGAGATTTTATGTCCTGGTATCACTCGATTTGCCACACATTTTGTGTCTTTAGAGAGCATTGTTAAGCACAAAATTCCTTCAAGAAATATGTTTGAGTCTTCTAATTAGTTGAGCTCTAGACGGGGTCAAATGAATGATGAAAATTCAATGCGAGTTCGTGAACTTATACTTAGAAACTCGGAAAATGTAGCAAATTTTTGGCAAAGAGCAAATGAATATTTGCAAATAATGGAACCTTTACTTCAAGTTTTGAGATTGGTTGATGGGGATGAAAAGCCAATAATGGGTTTCATCTATGAGGCCATGGAAAGAGCAAAGTTGGCCATCAAAGAGAAAAACAGATATTATAAAAAGTATTGGAAGATTATTGATGACAAGTGGAATGCTCAGTTACTAGAGGTGTTCAAAACAGACCCTATGACCCGATAGACACCTGACTTTATAACCGAACCCGATTTGACCCGACTTAAAAATGGATCTACAATTATGTAAAACTCAATGTGAACCGACCCGAAACACTTGACCCGAAATCAACCCGATGACCCGAATGAACACCTCTATCAGTTACATTCACATCTTCATGCAGTTGGTAATGAAATTTATATTTAGTTGTTAGTTATCGACATAAACTTTAAAATTAACTTAATTATGTTTTATTGGATGCAAGTTATTTTTTAAATCCACAATATTTGTATCAGGATGGTAGAATTTTCAAAGACGATGAAGTCATTTCAAGAGTGAAATCAATCATAGAAAGATTGGAGCCTAATATGGAGGCTGCAATCAAAGCGTTGAACCAGGTGACTAACTTCTATATATCATATTTTATTCTTATTAACAATTTTGACATTTAAATATTACATGAATAAAATATGTCATTAGTCACTATCATCAATGAATTACAAATTTACATTTACAAAGACAAGTTGGATAGTTTTTCAAACAATATGGCGAAAGAAGGAATAAAGCATATGAACCCTGGTAAGTTTCAAATATACATATTGTGTTTGAATATTTCATTATTATTTTGACTTTACTAATATAATCATAACTATTTCAATGTGATATTATGCAGCTGAATGGTGGATGACTTTCGGTGAAAGTGTTCCCGAGCTTCGACGCATTGCCGTTCGAGTATTAAGCCAAACCACATCATCTTCAAACTGTGAAAGAAATTGGAGCATGTGGAGCCAAGTCCATACGAAAGCATAAAATCGTTTGCAGTACAAAAGACTTCATATGATAGTGTATCTTCGCTACAACATGAAGTTGAAAATAAGGCACGCGACAAGACGTGCTCAAGAAATCGATGCTAGCTTCAATCCAATAAATTTAGATTACATTTTTGAAAATGATCCAATAAATGAATGGATTGAAGAGCGGGAACAACCTGTATTTGAAAAGGATGACTTAGAGTGGATGAACTTTGATGATGAAGAAGAGGGCAACACCATCAATATCGAGGATGATGATGCACCAAGCGGTTTAGGAGCATCTCCACCATTCAAATACAGCACAAATCAACCAACTGGAAATACATCCACATTGTCTCCCCCGAGTGATGATACTGGAGGTGGTGGGAATGATTATGAACCTGAAGATAGTGAAGGTTATCCATACTCATCAAGACAATCAAGTATGCGTGACATTGGAGTTCCACAAAGGGGTCATTTAAACGAACCAACAAATGTTGATCATAATACACTTAAAACTTTTGCAAGGCGTCGTTCAAGACCTGTAATTCAAGAACTGCCATCAGACAATGATGAGTATAACATGGATCAATTAAACCACATATCTTACTCCGAATTGGGGAGATTATATTAGGTCAAGCAATACGCCAAATGAGAGTCAATATTTAAATCAACGTCTAAATTGAGATCAATTTGGCCCAATCATTCCCATGATGATTCCAATCACACACAAATCATCAACCAAGGTACAATTAATTATGGTCCGGTTCATTATGATAACTCAGTTCATTATCATTGTTCATCAAGTGAAGCATCAAATTATGACAACTGGAACTCAAATGATTATGACCAATCATCTTATAACTTTGATAATAATGAAGAACAAGAACGCCACTGGTTCTGGTGGTGATTATGTATTACCACTTACCAGTGCATTGTATTATATTATTTTGTAATACAATTTAGTATTCTAATAATTTATTATTTTACTATTTATGATTGAATTAATTTATATTTATAACTTAGTAATATTTTAACTAAAATAATATTTAAACTAATTAATGATTTTTAACAGTTAAACGTAAACAAAATAATAACCTAATAAATTGAATAATTATCCACTACTAAAGGTACCATATATAAGGCAATTATGATGATTATGAACATATCATTACATAACAATAGTTGTTCAACTATAAAAATATAAGTATAGGCTCAATTCTCTATTTATGTGATTTTTTTTAAAAAAAATCACACCGCGTCGGCCGCGTTCCGCGTTATAACTCCGTTACGACCGTTTTCCGCGATACCGCATCCGTTTCCGCAAACGCATTTTTTTCCATGGCTGGAATAGGGGCTGGATGAAATGGTTCAGCAATTTGACACCTGTTTAAACACTGAGCTTTCTAAATTGGAGGATAAAATGACACTGAATTAGGCAGTGCTTGAAACTAATTACGATAAATTGGAGAAATCTATGGCCCTAATATTGGTGTCGCAAGCGAAAATGCAAGAGCGATTGAACCAGTTGCTAATGAGAAATGCTACTCCACAAAACTTCCACTGCCTAAATCCCTCACAAAATGTGACCAGAAATTTTCCCCATTCAACAACCCTCGCCATTAACCCATTACCAATACCTTCACCATTAATAGTACAACACCAACAGCTATCCCTAATTCCTACCTCTTACCTTAACCCAGCCCCCATAACTACTAATGAAAGCAAAAATCAACAACCCCAAAACCATCATTCCCAAAACTTAATGAGTCCAATACCCAAAAAATAGTAACCCCACATACCAACCACCCTCTTATCCCACTTCCTAACCTAAACCAAAAAGACCCAAATATTCAGAGCCATAATTTTTCTACCCCATTAAACTGCATCTCTATCACTCGAAGATGGAGGAGGAAAAAGAGAAGATGGAAGATAAGGAAAAAAATCAGAAAGAAAGAATAAAGGCTTACCGGGTTGGCGGCGACTACGATAGTGGGTGCCGAAAGAATTGGCGGCTGTGCGGTGGTCATAGTGACCGAAAATTTCTGTACATTTGGCGGGAGAATTAAGCCTGACGGTGAAGCTGTCGGCGGCGTGAGAATGGCGTCTGGGATGGATCTTGGATTGCTAGGGACTTTGGTTTTGAAAGAAAAAGAGTAGAGCAAGGCACAGGTCGCCAGGAAATTTAGATGGCTCGTCGGCCTTAGTAGTGAGTCTGGAAATTTGGTCGGTGGAAGTTGGACGGCATTTGAGGCTCTTGAAGGAGTCAAATGTCAGTTGGGCAAGGAAAAAGGAAATCTGGGGTTGCTTGTTTTTAAGGAGAAAGATGAGGATATAAAAAAGAAAGGATGCCAGCTGTGTATACAAGATGATGTATACAAGATGATGTCAGCCATAATCCATCCGTACTTGATAAGCTGGGCCTGGTTGCAATTTTCCCATTCATCATTTTAAGCCCAGTTCCTTATGTCAAATGTGATAATTTCAGCGTACTTCAAATCCTGTTCACACCAATTTTAAACTTTGACCCATTTATTTTTCAACCTCACACACCCATTTTTGTGACTCTTTTTCTGACAGAATTTTCCTTTAACATACCCAATTCAGCTAATTGTGGGAAATTTTTTCTCAACCGTTTATCCTCATTTTCCTTGTTGACGGTGGAAGGCCAAGCGAATTTTTATCCACCTTGAGGGCAAGGTGGAACTTCAGGCGGCCGGTAATGTGATAACTCAATATCTACTATACGAGGGGTAGAATAGTCTTTTGGTGAAGCTTCCAGAAAAAGAATATTATGTAACCAATCTAGCTAAAGGCAACAAGTTTGCTAGGCTTGTTAGCTATAAATAGTATGATGTAATAATGTGATTGGCATGATTTGGAATATACTAATACATTCTCCTCTCTAATTTTATCTTCCCTCTATTGTATTCTCTATATTCTTCTCCCCTTTCCCTACCTAATCCCCTCCCTTCTTACTATTCTGCTTCTCACTACCTTTTCTTTCTTACTGCACTTAGTGGGTTCATCACAGAATGCTTCCCACACCTCATTCTATTTCACGTATGTGCCATTCAAGTGCCCACAAATTACTGTATAGTTATGTAGATGCACAACCAATTTACCTTGCCAGGAATATTCCATGCAAAACTACACCCATTTTTTATTTGGTAAATAACAAATTGAATAATCATTAAACATGAACGACAAATCGATCAAATTGTGAGAACTAAACAGGCCATCATTGAATATCAAAGATTTGAAAGGGTGAATCGAGCAAATTGTGGAACTATACTAACCTGAAATATCATTGTCGCTCAATATGACAGATTGTTTCACAGCATTTACGACAGCAAATGATTTTACTAAAAGATAATAAACGGATGTCGTAGATGAAAGCTCTAGTCACTTTTTCTTTATTTTTTTCCAGGATGTAAGCTCAGGAGGTAACAGAGCTTCGCTAGATGAAAGCACAGCTTGTGCAGTCAACTTTCCAAGCCAACCGTGGTAAAGAAGTCCTCTGGCGCCCAGACCACCAATTAACCAATATTTAGAAGGATAACAAGATTTTCCACCCACTACAAGATCATCAATACAACCCAAAAGAGGAAATGATCCTTGTGAAGTGAGAGGTGGCATCGCCCTAACACCTGCCTGTGCTCCTGCTACTGTCCAATTGCTTATCTGTGGATAAATCATACTTGTTTTAGGTAGAAGTTGTTGCAAAGTATTGGAGGCTTCTTCATAGGAGACACTAGAAGAGAAATTTCTGGATCCCCACTCCCATGTAGAGCCTAAATATAAACTTCTAGGCCCCTGAATAGCAAGCCAAACATCAGATAGGATTGAAGGGCTATAATCGCAATATTCTTCTCTGCATTACAGAACAAAGAGCAATATCATGACTACAACTCCCAAAAATATGTTAAAATTTAATTTAATAATAAGAGATAGTGCGCTTTCATACTGATTTGGATCTTTAGGCATAGTTTCCTAGCAGCTTTTACATAAAGGGAACATATAAACAATTACCATTTAGGAAACAAAGGAAAACTTTTAGAGTGAAGGAATTTCCCACTCAAATGCAGCATATATGTAAGCCATGCAGACAAACATTTTAAAGTTTATAAGCCACAGTACTCCTGTCAAGAATCTGCAGAACCAAATGTACACAAGCAAGAGAAAACGCAGGAAAGACTGAAATTTGGTATTTTATTCACTATGTTACTGACTCATACAAGGGACATTCAAGCCTCACTTAGCTCCCAAGAAAAAATGACTGTTTATTACCCAAAGAATAGACAGCCCCTACAAACTATCTTAAGCCCTAATATATAGGACTTAGAGAGAATAAAACAAAATAGATTTAACTACCAAAATTGACCAACAATTTTCTAATAAAAAATAGGCGCCCCAATTAACTCCTTCCCAGTTTATTTAACCCATGGTTACTCATGTCCTATCTTCCTCGACAGCTATAAGTGTACTTGATGATTGGTCGATCTCCCAAAACGTCGTTTGTCACAGTGCTATGGTTTAGTGGAACACTTGGTCACACTGGAAATTAGAGGAGCTAGGAAGGGGCGCATAAGAAGTAGTTTAGGATACCTGGAGACCATGTCTTAGCCTTGTTTTTAATTGTTCACCTTGAGTTTGCTCGAGCATGAGCGGTTATGCATGTAAGAGTTTGATGAGTGCAATTATGTGCATTTATTGATGACATCTATACGCCTTTTTTGATGATGTTGTAGGACTATTTTTCATGGTTTTGATGTATAGTTGTATGATTTTACCTCATGGGATTATTTGTAACATTTTGTGTTTTTAAGGTGAAATGGGAGATTTTATAGGTCCTATGAAGTCATAAGAAGGTGAAACCTTAGAGTAGTAGCCTAAGATCCCTACAAAGAGGTGAAAACAAGAGCCAAGAATCAATAGTAGCAAAAGCTACAAGTCGTTGTTTAATACTACCTTTTCCACGACTCGTCGCGAACCCTGTAGAAGAGCAGCAGCAGACGGTCGTTTTCGCCTGAACAAAAACCAATGAGTCGTCGGTAATCACTTAGAATGAAACTTTTGGATAGAGAAAAGCAACGAGTTGCCGCAATATCCTGGATGAATTATTCGATGCGACATTTATTTAGCCATTTTATTTCTTTTATTTGCTTTAGTTATTTCTAGGTTAGATTAGTTTTTCTTTTGCCTAAGTTAGTCAGTCCTATATAAGAAGAGGATTCGGTTGGATTGAAAACTTTTGGATCCCTCTCTAAGTTTTCTAATTACTTAGTCATTTCCTGTTATTTTATTTCAATTACTTGTTTGGTTATTAGTTAATTCAATAAAGTTGCAATTATTATATTCGATTATTATTCTTTGTTGCATTGTTATAAGTTTCTTATAAATTTGAACCTTTCTTCTTTCATCAATGTCTAGAAGCATGTTTAATTATTAAAACTTTCATGACTATTTCAATTGATCCCAATTTAATTATGGCCTGAAATTGCTATGAATTTGTCTATAAAATGTGAAAAAGTAATTAAAACAGTGCCAATTAACCCTGAATTGAATTGACTTTGTTAGCCTAAACGATAAGAGTTTAAGATTAGGAGTAATTTAGTTTTCGGAAAATTTTTTGTTAAATTCTTATTAATTTAATCAATATAGCGAGAATCCGAGATCAAAATTAATAAGGCCTAAATCTTATTAATTAATTGATATAGCGAAAGCTTGAAATTAGCGTAGATCACTTTTATTACATTTTTTATCCACATTTTATAGATATTGAGCATTAACTGTTGTGCATATGAGAATTGGGTGATTCCCAACATCCTAGACCTTTTAATTATACAATTTAAACCCAATTTATTACAGTTTGAAGTAGTTCAGATCTAAACTTCAATCACTAATTACTTTTTACTATATGACATCTAGAGTAGCGCAAATATTATTAAACTAGCTTACTTGAGTTCGACATGCCGCTGCATATACAACTTTGCACTTGCAATAAATAAAATTTCTCTAGCAGTGCCCAAGTAGATGAGTAATGATGTCCCAACACAGGCATCTCTAGTGTCTGAATAAGATAAGTTGAACGATTTAGATGTTTAAATGAGAACCATGACATACAAAGTGACTTATAGACCCTATTAAGCTTATAACTTCAGAGAATTCGTGTAAACATGTCCAAACATGGACATTTCTAAATTACCAAGTAAGATAAGGGGAATGATATTGAATTACAAACTCATAAATTTTCCAATTGACGATCATGTTGTATAAACATTACAATAACAACCTTAAAGATAGGTAACCACCATTAGTGGTTTGATTGGGGTCATAGCAACAAGCCAACAATATTGAGGTCACTAATACTTTAAATTCAAATCATGGCAACTAGCATCTAAGAAGTTACTACGTACTTTACTTGTCTTGCCACTCTTTTTCTAAGGACCTTTTGAAAATTGCAAAAAGCACAACCCCCTTCCCAGCTCCCTGTAAAACTCATGCAGAAGATTACATACTAACCGGTCATTCATCCTGGAATATTTATTTATAACTTAATTTCATACATGAAGGAATCATGCAACTGTAGGTGCGACACCCTTAAAGATAAGTAACCACCATGAGTGGTTTAATTGGGGTCATAGCAACAATATTAAAGTCACCAATATTTCAAATCCAAATCATGGTATCTAGCATCTAACAAGTTACTGCGTACTTTACTAGTCCTGTCACTCGTTTTCTAAGGACCTTTTGAAAATTGCAAAAAGTAAGCACAACCACTTCCCAGCTCCCAGCAAAACTCACGCAGCAAATTACATACTTATGGGTCATTCATTCTTGGATATTTATTTATAACATAACTTCATACCTAAAGGAATCATGCAACTGTAGGTGCGCAACAATGCCTCTGCATGTTCTTAAAGGGAGTACTCCTGACAACTCAGCAAGCATGTCAACTCTAGCACCAAGGCAAACTATCACAGCATCATATTCATCTGAATAAAAAAAATCAAGCCCATCAGTACAAGCATAAAGTCAGCCTATCACTTTTCTTAAGATGGTATGAGAAATAACCTCCCACTTCACATATTGAAGTTACAAGTTTCTTGTGTAGAGTTATTTTCTTGCCACAGTAACCAACTGATGACATTCTTTTCACTAAATTTTCACTTGCTTGGAAAAGTGCCTGGCCAAAGGGAATACAATAGAAGATCTTTAAGATAAGGACATGCCATATATATTCAGCATAAAAGTAAATTTCATCAAATGATCCTCAAACCTTCAGATAGTTCAGGGGATTGACATTCACAGCTTCAGGCATATAGTATGCAGTGTTCAAAGGTGTACATAAATTTGGTATGAGCTTTCTTGCTGCAATTTCCTCAATGGTCTGTATTGGACAACTTGCTAAATAACTCGATGCATTCTGTACATAATGAACAAAACAATGTCATCAGAATGAGAAACAATCTCCTAACTACAATTCATTTTCCCAAATCAGTAAAGACTAAAGAGGTTTACCTCATTCATGACACAGAAAACCTTCTTATTCACAGCAGGTCTCAATATGCCCCTGAAGAAAAGCGCGTACCATTAGATAACTAGTATCGTACCATTAGATAACTAGTATAAGTATCCCATTACCATGAAATCAGCTTACGTACGAATGCATCAAATGAGAAGTTGAACATGGAATTCACTTGGGGGTAAAATTTAGCAAAGCAAAAGTATAACAGCATGCTTGGTACTGCATTAGGGGGGTCAATAAAAGGCAAACAAGAGAAAGGGAAGGAGAATAAAGGTGTTTATAAAGAAAACATGTAAATGATAATTTAAAAGGAAGCTAGAAGGGGAATGTAACAGTTACCCATGATGATTGAGGCTTATAGTTGGTCTAGAGTTCAGACGTCCCTTGTTTTCTTACTATCACTACCTTATTATGTCAAAGGAATTACAAAGAACACAAAAGAAGAGGATAAAGTAGACTGACGTTCTCCTAACAATAAGTCCATTAGTGTTGTGTTGACAGTGAGAATGTCCATTAAATGCATCTTCTGCAACACTAAGAAGATTCAAAAATTCAGTCCAGCACTCTTCACCCCTCCATAGAAGCTTCACTGTCAGATGATGGTTGCTTTATCAGAATTCATTTAAATTTTAAAAGAAAGTTTTAAAGAATTGACAGAACATAAATTATAGAGGAAAAAAGACCTTTAGGGGAATAAGGGTGAACAAGGCCTCCAGCAACACCAGAAGCACCCCCACCAATTCCAACATCATCAAAAATGTCAACATGTAGTTCGAGTTCTTTAGGGCTTTGCTGCCAAGTGCCAACAGAAATAGTCCATAATCATTACAATATAGGAACAGACAATGGGACATGGGGTTCTTTTGTCGAAAATGTTACAAGAGAGCTCAATTTCAGTTCAAACTTTTGACAAGCAGTTGGTGCAATTGAGTCATACATTACTCATACTAAAGCCAGGAAGCAGCAATGCATTTTGTATTACACTTACTAACATCAAATGTTGTAAGAAATGTGTCACAGGATAGGATAGCCGTTAAATTGAACAAAAGAAAAAAAGAAAGACCACAATTAAGAAAAGAAGAACAATTGGGAAAGTAAGAAATTACGGAGAGTAAATGCCAGGCCACGGATAAGCCAGCGAAACCAGCACCAAGCACAGCACACCTACACAATTATGCAAAGGTAAAACCTTCAAACTTGCATTGAATTTGGAATAGATATAGAAATTGAAATTGAAAATAGCAATTGAAATTGTAATTGTAATTGTAATTGTAATTGTAATTGAAGTTCTGACAGAAGCTAGATTACACACAATCTCAAAAGGAAAAGAAAAACAGAAAGACATGCCTGAAGGAAGACGTAAAAGTGGGATGGACGGAAGAAGATGGAGAAGAAGAAGATGGAGAAGAAGAAGAAGAAGAAGAAGAGAAACGCGGAGAAGAAGCAGTATTAGTTATTGTACGGAAATGGGGAACAGGCTTCGGGTTAGGAAGCACAAGAAATGGAGAATGAGGTTGAAGTTGAAAAATAAGTCCCCATTTCATCATTTCAAAGATATTCAATTCACATCCTTCTACTTCATGTGTATTTGCACTTTGCAAGTTTGCAGTGATTTCCGTTTCGGACAGCCCTCGGACTTTCAATAGGTGGAAAAATTGAATTTGGAACTACATGAGTATTTTATGGTAAAAACAATTTCACCGGGTAGGATTAGGGCTGAGCAAAAGTATCTGATGATCCGAATATCCGACTATTCGATTCGATATCCGAACCGTTTTTTAGCATATTCGATCCGAAAGGCAAATTCGGATCGGATATTTGATCCGAAAAATCAGATATCGGATACCAATACGGATATCATTTTAAAATTTTCGAATATCCGACATATGATTGGATATCGGATAGTCGGATATCCGAGTCATATATCCGAGAATTGCGGATATCCGAAAAATTGTAGCATGGTTGGATATCCGAAAATTAATAATTTTTGAAAAACTAATATATGTTGGGGGATGTCGACATTATGTCATCATCCCATATTCTGAAATCTGATATTCCCATTTCCGAATTGATTTGATTTCCCATTTCATTTCATTTTTAATTTTCATTAGGGTTTTTCACTTTTACTCTTTACTTCCTCAATCTTCCTCACAACAAGCCTCTCACTCACGGCGCTCACACAGACGCAGTCACGCTTCCTCCCTCACTCTCAGGCCTCACGCAGCTGCTCACCGTCACCGGCCACCGCCTTCTTCTCAAGCCTGCTCACCGTCATCGTCACGCTTCCTCCTTATGTCCTTCACGCAGTAAGTTTTATTCATTTCCCTTTTGAATCATATTTCATTGAATCATATTTCACGCAGTAAGTTTTATTTCAATAATATATGGTGTTTGTTTGATTACTAGTATGCTGGGTCTTATTTCTTCATTTTCTTCTCTCATTGTAAACAATGTTTGTAATATTTGTAATGTTGGTATTTCTTTTTTGAGTATTGAAAAACTGTTGTTGGTAATTTTTTGAGTATTTGGTTTTATGATTTGATAAACCATTGAGACTACTTGATTTGTGAGAGTACTTCAAATCATTATATTTAAATATTACAGTGGTAATTCAAAACAAGCATTTCAATTTGAATGAGAAACTAGTGGGTAATTATTGATAAGCCAGTAAGAGTGTAAGACTGCTTATTTTTGAGACTACTTGAAAAATCATTTTGTGTTTGGTGCATATTATTTTATGGAAAAAATTTGGTATTTATTAATGGTGTTTGTCTGTTTGTCTGTTTGATTACTGGTATGTTTGTCTGTTTGATTACTAGTATGTTTATGAATGGTGTTTGTCCGTTTGATTACTAGTATAATCTTATATTTCATTAATTTATGAATGATTGAATGGTGTTTGTCTGTTTGATTACTAGTATGTTTTTATTCTATTAGTGCAGGTATGGATGATTATAATGTTCATGGAATCCCTCCTTCTAGTGAAAGTTCATACCCCACAATAGCAACAAGTTCACGCCCTACAAACCATGAGAATGATGGACCATCGGGCTTCGATGTCTGTGGTTGATTTTTATGTTTGATTATGCACCGATACTAAGGCTTGTAGTGTTGCCGGAATGCCGGGCTATTGAAAAACTTAATATATCTGTAGTGTTGACTTTTTATATCTATTTGATTGTATTGAAAGACTTTTATTTTATATCTAGATAAGTTAACTATGCTAAGTTAATTAAAATTTGTTTTCAAATTTAGTGTTTTGGATATCGAATATCGGATATCAAATATCAAATATCGGATATCGGATATCGGATATCACATATCCGCTTCGAAAAAATGCTTTCAGTTCCAATCAGTTTCGGATATCGGATAGTCAGGATATCCGATTCGAACTTTTCCGGATATCGGATATCAGATATCCGAATGACTTCGAATCGAATACGGATAGTAAAATTCCTATTTTTCGGATACCGGATATCCAATCCGAATGACAATATTGAATCGGATATCCGACTTTGCTCACCACTAGGTAGGATTGAGCTTTAATGAAATGTGGATGGTAGCAGTTTTTAAAAAAAATTACATATGGTAGCATCCAGTTTATACACTATCTAATTGCCGTAGCATTTTCCGTTAAGTTCTTGTTAAATTTCGTTTAATTCATTATTTTGTATGTTTTTTTCCACATGGTAGCATCCAATTTTTGTTTCATTCACCATTTTAATGTTTGATTTACCATTTAATTCATTAACGCCCATAAATGTTTAATAATTTAATGGAAAAATTATAAATGTTAAATAATTTTGTGGAAAAATAATTTTAACGTTTGATTCACCATTTTAATGTTTAATTCACCAGTCGAAAAATTGTTATGTTGGGTAAAAATGACGTCAAATATCTCTTTCTGTTTACGTATCGGACAATAGGTGAATAAGTACTTGTTTCGACTGGATTTTCGAAAGAGTCACCCCGATAATTGCAACGTCCGTTTTTTGAAAAAAAAATTGTGATGATAGTTAAAAATGATAACAAATATCTTTTATTTATATTTTAAAAATTTATGTGCTTTAATTTAAATTATTTAAAAATACGAGTACTAATGAAATACTGCCACATAGAACACTTAACGTCTCAAATCGGTCAAACCCTCAAACTTAATGGTCAAATAATATTTTCCGTGAAGTGGTGGTCATTTGCAAAGAAATATATTAGATTAGGTAGTTTTTTACAAAAAAAAATACATAAGATAGTTTTTTGCAAATAGACCTATAGTTAGGTAGTTTCTTATAATTATTCCATAAAATTATTAAACATTTAAGGGCATTGTTATGGTAACATTTATTATATTTATTTATTGTAAATTACTTCTATATCCCGTTAACTTTTATTATTTACAGTCAAATGTCCTTTGACCCTTTCCTTTCAATTACTTGGTTCCCAAGAAGATAAGTACCCATGATCTCCTCCATACTACCCATGATCCCCTTAACTACCTGTTACCTTATCCCTTGATTATCTATTATAAATACTTTCTTCTAAGTTCATTTGAGGCTAAGTTTCACAGGTATAACCAATAACTATCTACCAGCATAGATCCTAAAATCCATTCATCCCTCATTAACTCCATCTTCTAATATCTCCGTCACACTCATTCACTTTTCATCCTTTGATCTCCTATCTCCCATCTAACTTAAGCATCAGAGGGGTTTTACGGGAGATCGCCCCCCGGGCAAGGCTAACTTGTTGTGTGCAGGATCTTAGGTGCAACAAGTGAAATCGTTAATCTACAAAATAGAGACAATTGAGCTTCAGCGACACTTCATCTTCAGGTGTTTTCGAGGTCATTTGTCGAATCAAGTTTCGTATCCGAAACAGTTTGGCGCCGTCTGTGGGGACATAGTTGCAAATACTTCGAACAAAAGCCATGGCTCCTAAGAGGAATTTTACACAAACCGCTACCATGCACAGCACAGACACAGACACTTCCGCGGGTCAAGCCAACAATCAAAATGTGACTCGCCGTGATTTGGACATCCTGGCACATAATCTCACAACTGCATTCACTGAGCAACTCCGTACCATTATAAGTAGGGGTGTTCAAAACCGGGTACCGGGTCGACCCGGATCCGGAAATCCGGGTACCCGCTTTTTCGGGTACCTAAAATTGCGATCCGATTCCGTCCCGGTTTAAACCGGGTATCCGAAATTCGGATACCCGGTTTAAACCGGGTCGGGAATCGAATACCCGATTTTGTTAGAATGTTTTTTTTATTTTTTATTTTTTTGTCGTTTTGTCGTTCAACCATACGTTTTTTTATCTCTATTTTTACTTAAAATATTTTTTTATATAAAATTCAAATACAAACTCTCTAAAAATCTTTAACTTAATTAGTCATAAAAGATTAATTAAGAAAATGAATGAATAATATATAAAATTCAAATACTAACTCTCCAAAAATATTCAATCCAAGGTTAGCTTAAGAGATATCATGATGATTTTATTTACGAAAAAAAAGTAAAAAAAATAACAATTAAATAAAACCGGATACCGGGTACCCGATTTCCAAAAATTCGTGACCCGGATCCGAAATCCGGTATCCGTTTTTAAAACCGGGTACCCGACCCGGATTATCCGATTTGCGAAAAATGGGTAAATTACCCGGTTTTAGAAACTGAATATCGAATAATCCGGATCGGGTTATTATGAACACCCCTAATTATAAGTGCCAATAGCGCCGCTACCTAGCAGCAGGTATCGGCCAACATGGCAGATCAAATAAAAACACTCAAAGAACGGATCGAACCTCATAAAGATGTCTCTAGTTCCCATAAATCTGAAGATGGGGACTCCAACATGTCGCGCTCCACCAAAACGAACAGAAAACGAAGAGAAAGGTCTAAGATTCTTAAAAGTTTAAGTAAAGGCAATCAAGAGGAAGAAAGTGAATCCAAAACTGCGACTCAAGACGCTCGCACCTACCTAGAAAATAAGAGGCTACAAATTTCTGAAAGCGTCCAATTTCTGATTGATAAAAAACGGGAAGAACGAATGATGACGAGGCTCGCAGGGTCTAGCCATCCCGTGAACCCCATCATAACGCCGCGGGATGAGTTTAGCCGAGGAGGCCCGCTGATAACCGTTTTTAGGGTCGCACAATAAAATCCGGTTACACAAACTATATTTATATTACCCTAACTCTACACAAGTATAGCAGAGGTAAGGGGTCGAACCACAGGGACAAGACAAGCTAAACAGATGGTCTCAATATAGGGATAAGGGGGGTGTTAAGATGGTCGAAACTAATTAAAACTAAGATTGAAAGCAAGGCTACAATTAGTATGAATCAAGGGGAGAAGGGCGAGAATGATTGGTTCCACCCTAGAGAAGTACCGCAAATATTCATGTATTGGGGTTGATTAATGACCTTCAATCACCAACTAATTCAACAATGAGAGGAAGTTGACGGCTCTAAGACCGAACGAACGACCTATAATCGCCCTATGTCTCCTTGGGAGTGGCAGGACAAGATTCAAGGTGAATCATTATGATGATTGAATAGGTTTAAACCAAACCCTAACTCATGAATAAGAGTTCAACTCTAGGGTTTCACCAATCAAACTCTAAGGAACTACTCACACATCATAAAAGAGAAACTAAGCATAATAACCCACATGAACAAGAGATTAAACATGGAAGACTTCTATGAAAACAAGAGCAATAATAATAGTCAACAACAAAGAGAACAATAGAAGCAAGAACTTAAAGGAAGTAAAGCTATTCTAGATATTCAAACAATCCCAATATCCAATACTCACAAAAAGGAAAGATACATCAATAGCATTTAAGGATGACAACCAACAACATTAAATGATTCTAGAAATAACTAAGAGAAAGATATTCATACCATAAATAAAACTTCAGGATGGAGTAGACAAAAGCATCAACAAGAGTAGTTAATAGTTACATCCAAAACCCAAAGGCTAGATTGATTTAGGAGATAATACTAAGCTAGGGAAAATGAAAACTAGGGTTTTTAAAACTAGAGAGAGTAAATGCTAAGAGTTCACTAGGAATGTTTTGGGCTAAAAACTAGAATAGTCTAAAGCTACAGTAATGTGGGTATATATACCCCCAAAATAAGAGTGCAAAAGAAATTACAAAAAGGGCCCTCGAAGGCCAAAATGCTAAAATAAAACAGCTGCGCTGAACTGTCGCATTCGCCCGAATGCCAGAGTCCATTCGCCCGAATACAGCTCTTTCGCCCGAATGGTTCTCCATTCGGCATTTCCAGTGAGTTTTGAGCAGTATTGCTTTGGAGCTTCATTCGCCCGAATGCATGGGCCATTCGCCCGAATGTTGGCCATTCGCCCGAATGTTGGCCATTCGGCATTTCCAGAGAGTTTTGCAGATCTGCTGTAGAGTGCTGGACTCCCATTCGCCCGAATGGGAGCCTTCCTTCGGCCGAATGTGATGAAATCTCCTTTTTCCAGCACTTTGATTCCCTCTTCGATCTCATGAGCTATGCCGGGGTCATGGGACAGTCTCCATTGGTGGCTATGAAACACCGGGAGTGGTGTTTAAGTCTCGAATGTATGCCAAACGCCTTTGAAATCTCCAAAAATCACCTAAACAATCTCAAAACACTCGAACACAAGATTAAGGAGAAATCATGCGTGAAATATATCAAATTGACGCAAAATGGCGAGACTTAGAACTAAAAGTGGGGCGGTAAATGTGCTTTAAAACGAGCACATCACCCGCCTGAGGCCCCTATGTTGATAAACTCCCCGCTGGCTACTGAAACATTGGCCACCTCTAATCCAGCAAAAATAAAAGTTCCAAACATGGCAGCCTTTGATGGAACATCATGCCCAGAAGAACATATAATGGCATACAAAAATTTGATGCTTCTATACACCACTAATCCCGCGTTATTATGTAAATTCTTCTCAACCACGCTTACTGGTCTTGCATTGATTTGGTACACATCGCTTCCTGTGGGGAGCATTCACACCTTTGCCCAACTAGAGACTATGTTTGTAAGTCATTTTGTGGCATCAAAAAGACAAGAGAAATCCAACTTCCATTTGCTGAGTATCACACAACAGGAAGGGGAGTTTGTCTCCACTTATCTTCAAAATTTTCAAGAAGCTATTTTGGGAGTGACGGACTTGGAATAGTCAGTTGTTCTAAACACCTTGATAAACGGAATGCGGACTCTCAAATTAAAGTTCCAGGTTTTTGAGAGTCAAGTGAAGACGTATGCAGAGGCAATGAGACAATGCCAAAACTTTGTAACCGTCTCTGATATATGTCAGGCACATGATTCCAAGAAGCGGAAGCTTGATAAGCGGGAACAGGGGCAAAATCATTCATCTAGTAGGGGAAGAGGCTACCGTCCTCGTCATCAGGGCCCCCCTTCCGAGATGGGGCCTCCTAGATCAAGACACGTTTATGTCACAGAAGAAGAACCACGAACAAGGAATTTGAGAGACAAAGGAAATGATCCCCGGTTTTAATAGAAGTAGAAGAGACATATTCTACGCTATCTGAAATGAACTCCCGAATCCGCCACCTACTATTACCCCTTCCGATCGCCGTAATTATAACTTGTGGTGTGACTATCACAAAGAATATGGGCATACTTTGTCACAATGCCGCAAACTCAAAAGAATCTTGCATCAACTTGTCGAGCAAGGGAAACTAGAAAGGTTCTTGAATCGGAAGGAGTATGGCTCTCGTAGTGATAATGAGAGAAGGCCATACCGTCCGAGGCATAAATCAACCAGAGATGAAGAAAGGAAAGATAATTCCAATGATACCCGCGACATCATCGAGGTTTCTCTGAAAACTACCCCACTCTTAAAGCTGCAAAAGATGGTGTCCATACTTTACCCCCTAAATCAACCAGGGGAGGCCCGGTGATGAAGTTTGATGCTACTATCTCAAAGCCTCTGCAACAACCTCATAATGATATGTTGGTAGTAACCATCGAAATAGGCCAAATGAAAGTTAGGCGAGTGCTCGTTGATACTGGAAGTACTGTTGATCTCATCAACATGAATTGTATTAAGCAGATGAAGTTTGGGGAAAAACATCTACTTACTATTGACAAACCCCTCATTGGCTTTCGAGGTGCCCGAGTTTTATCCCTTGGAACAATCATACTTCCATTTTGTGTTGGTGAACAGGATAGTTGAAAAACAATGTCAATTTGCTTCACCGTTGTCGATCTTATGTCCTATAATGCTATCATTGGACTCCTTCTCATCAACAAGTTAAAGGCGACTATCTTTCCTTATCAACTCTTGCTACAATTTGAGAAGAATGATGGAAAGGTGGGAATCCTGAAGGGAGATCAGAAGGAAGCTCGTCAATGCCTTGTCAATACGTTAAAACATGACGATGCTTCTGGAGTATCTCAGAAGATTCAAAAGGGAATCAATTGCAACGTTCATGGAAGGGAGAACATTTAAAGAAATACTTCATTTAATCATCAGTTATCAAGGATCATTATGATCTCCGAATTGTTTATGTTCATCCAAATAACCTCATCATCATGATGTTTCAGTTTTCGATTAGTTATTTGTTTCTTTACTAAGTACTGAGTTCATTGGTTTTCTGTATTATATATGTCTTCAGTTGTACATGTCATGATAATACTTTCATTTTCAGTTATAGTTTGATTTGGTTCTTGTATCATCATGATACTTCGCATTCTGGGTTGCCAATCTCGCTAAATCCAAATATTCAAGGAAAATTCAAATCCTTATAATCATAAGTCCCGGGTAATTGATGGCTGGGAAAAGCGGACTATGTCCGATCCGAATATTCATCAATTCTTTCAAAGGATTCACTTAGTATGATTCCTTATCAAGAAGTCCTAGGTGATTGACTGCTAGGCCAAATCGTCATTCTAGTTTCAAATTTTGGATCATCATATGTTGCTCTAAGGTTGTATCATCAAAAGTGGCTCAAATACAAAATATTTGTAATTCATGGGGCTTCCACCAAGTATGTGCCTACCAAGGTATGATTCTTTTCCGCATAAAGATCGATGCTTCTTGTTTAACTCAGTTCTTAATGAGTATTATTTCCGCATAAAGAAAGATGTTTCACTTCGTTGGCGCTCTCCTTTTACATCATCATCATGCGTGGGGCTAAATGTTATGGTACATTTATATTATATTTATTTATTTATTGTAAATTACTTCTATATCCCGTTAACTTTTATTATTTACAGTCAAATGTCCTTTGACCCTTTCCTTTATATTACTTGGTTCCCAAGGAGATAACTACCCATGATCTCCTCCATACCACCTATGATCCCATTAACTACATGTTACCTTATCCCTTGATTATCTATTATAAATACTTTCTTCTGAGTTCATTTGAGGCTAAGTTCCACATATATAACCAATAACTCTCTACCAGCATAGATCCTAAAATCCCTTCATCCCTCATTAACTCCATCTTCTAATATCTTCGTCACACTCATTCACTTTTCATCCTTTGATCTCCTATCTCCCATCTGACTTAAGCATCGGAGGGGTTTTTCGGGAGATCACCCCCCGGGGAAGGCTAACTTGTTGTGTGCAGGATCTCAGGTGTAAGAAGCGAAATCGTTCATCCACAAAATAGAGACAATTGAGCTTCAACGACACTTCATCTTCAGGTGTTTTCAAGGTCATTTGTCAATTCAAGTTTCGTATCCGAAACAGGCATTAATAAATTACACGGTGAATCAAACATTAAAATGGTGAATTAAACGTTAAAATGGTGGATTAAACAAAAACTAGATGCCGCCATGTGGAAAAAACTTACAAAATGATGAATTAAAAGGAATTTAATGAAAAATGCTTCGACAATTTTTGGATGTTACAATGTGGAATTTTCTTTAAAAAGTGTCATCACTGGCATTTCATTAAAACTGAATGCTACCATGTGGAATTTCCTTAAAAAAATTACAAAAGTAAGCCTCCAACAAACATATGTTTAAAATAAGGGTTGGGTTATCCGAAGTTGTGGTAAGGAATGGCTGACTCCTTTTAATTTGAGACTTCTAAATTTATCTGTGATGAACGTGGATTGCTTAAAGGTATAATTTTTTCTTTTTCTTTTATTATTTTTGATATTTTAGGGCAAAAGATAATATTTTTGCGGTAAATCTTTTATAGAATAATTTGAAACTTTGTTGGTTATACCTTTTTTCTTAATGGGCATATGAGTTTGATTAAGCACCTGATATCTAATTTATTGGGTTGCTATGTTGCTTTGTTGGATAAACTCTATAGGGTTGCTAGTTCATCTGTGAATTGATTAAGCACTAGATACTTTTATTTGTAATGGGCACATAAATTTGATTAAGCACCATATATTTTTGTTCCTTTGTTGGATAAACTATGTTAGGTTGCTAGTTCATCGACACTTCAAAATTTAATGCGTATAAATTGATGAAGTGCCAGTTCATCTACAGTTTAAAAATTTGATGTATATGATTTTGTTACTGATGTGCTCGATTTAAAGCACATTTATATCCCATTATAGTGTCGAGTTTCGTTGTTTCTCATTGGTTTTATACGTTTTACACTCAAGTTTAACTTGCTCTTCTCTCCGCGGTGTTTAAAGGTTGTTTTAGGTATTTTCGGAGATTTCTAGGTGAAATGGATCGAGTTCGAGGCTTAGACATCATAATCGAAGAAGTAGAATGTGTATCGAGACATTCCCAAGTGCTCCGAGTCATTCCCGAAGACATCGCAAAGGCCGAAAGTCATTTGATACTTGATTGAAGCTAAAAACTGCAAACAAGCCCTGCATTCGGGCGAATTTAGCCATACATTCGAGCAAATGGGCTGTGAAACTCCAAGAAATAGGCTCAAACCTACTGGAAATGGCAAATGGCAACAAATTCGGGCGAGCATTAATCCATTTGGGCAAATGTGATTATGCATTCGAGAGAATGTATGAGTTTTTTGTAAGATTGAAGTTCCAAGCATTTTGGAAACCCCGAATGGCCCAGATTCGGGCGAATGGGGATTTTCATTCGGGCGAATGAAGCATCATTTCGCGCAGTCTTATTTCTCCGCAAGTTAAAACACGTGGATATTTTTAGGGTTTTTGTCCCCTTTCCCTTTGGGCTATATATACCCCCAAATCTGAATGTAATACTCATGCCTAGCTTGAGTGCCTTGTCCCTCATTCTAGAACATCACCCCTTTACTTGTTTTCCTTCATTTTTGCTCTATAATAGTTATATGCTTTGATTTATGTTTTCTTCTTCATTCTAGCTTCTTCATTTACGTAAGTTTACATTAATTTATTGCTTTAATGTCTTTAATGCTTTATTTAATGCTTTCTTTAATGCGTTCCTTTAATGCTTTCCTTTAATGCTTTCATAGTGTAGATTTAATGCTTTCTTGTTCTTCATTCCTTTTATGTTTTCTTTAATGCTTTCTTGTTCTTCCTTTCATTCATGCTTTCTAGAGTAGATTTAATGTTTTCTTTACCTATTGATTTTTGTCTTCAATATGATAGAGTAGTTTCCTTAAGGGTTTTAGGTTAGAGAAACCCTAAGTTTGGTCTTGTGTTCAATGTTTAGGATTAGGGTTGAGGTTGATGATGGTTGTGGATAGATATTTGATTCGAATCTGGTCCTGCCACTCCTAGAGAGACATAGGGCGATTATAGGTCGTTCGCATGGCCTAGAGTGTCACCATCTTCCTCTCGATATCTAGAGTGTCTTGATTGATTTTCGTTCGATCTCCCTTGACCTAGCCTATCTTTATTTCCAATAGACCATCTTTGGCTTGACCTAGTCTAGTCCCCGCTTTGCTTTCATTATTTAGTTTCGTTCTTATTGTAGTTCACCCACCAACCTACCTTCGATACAACCTTCCCACACCGAGTCTCTACTCTAGCATCCCTTGTCCTTATGGTTCGACCCCCGACTTACCGTTACACTCGTTGCAGTAGTATTAGGGTGATTATAAATATTGTTTGCATAGTCCGGTTCTTAGTGTTTAACGACATGCTAGAAACCAGTTATCGAAATGGCGTCGTTGCCAGGAATAAGGCCTTTGCTTAGATTTCAGTTTTGGTGTGGTTTGTGAATAGTTTTTGTTTTTGTGTTTCTTCATGGCTTGCTATCTGTATAAATTCGATCATGAACCTTTTTAGATCTTCTTTATTAGATATGGGATTTTCTCGCTTATGAGCATAATGTTGCAAGATGACAAATTTGTCTCAACCTTTATAAGGGATTGAATAGTGAGAGTAGGGAATTCGTGGATGATTATTACAATGATGCGTTCCTTGACCAAAACCCAGTGCTTTGTTTGAATTTCTTTAAATGGATGGCCAAGAACAAGTTTAAGAAAGAATATCCCGCTCTCCCTCCCCTTGAGGTCCCACTAGCCTACCCCATCACCGATTATAATGGTATACCAGAGGGGACCAAGTTGGAGAGAACGTGGAACGTTAACCAATTTACGAGGGCTTTTGAGGAGAGACTAGAGACTCATGACCACCTTGTGCCCATGGCGTTAGACCATGACCTAGACTCCCCTCACCCTATTGCTTACTCCCCTCCTTCTCTTGATGATCAACCTTTGGATGAGTTTGTGATGATATGGACAATTTGGTGGAATCTACATTCCCAGAATTCATGCATCGTGACTCTCCTGTTCCTTGTGTTGATGCACCACCTGCCGGTGAGGTTCTTATTGAGGTTCCTTGTGCACCCCACCATGATGAACCCCTCACACTTGTGCATGATCATCTTACTTGTGAACCAAATGACTTAGAGGTAGATATGCCCTCAATTGAGGAGTCGTAAGTGTTTACCCTTAGTTTGCCTTCTGTTGAGTCTCTCCCTACACCTCTTAGTCATTGTGAGATGCTCTCCATTTCCGTCCATCATGCTCAAATTAATGCTTGTGATACCTTGTGGTTTGCTTCCCTCCCTCCTCCCTTTGTTTGTTCTTCTTCTGGCTCTTCATCTCGTTATGAAAACTCGATCTTTGTTGTGTTTCTACTTCTTTTCTTTGTTTTCTCCCTCTTCCACTCCCTAACTTCTACTATTGTGGGGAGTGAGTTTGACAAACTCCTACGGAGTTGACTCACTATATAGTGAGTCAGGTCTAGCTAAAGACCTTAAAGAAGCACTTCTTAGGAGGCCACCCAACTATACATATTGTTTTTGTTTCATTTTTGTTTTCCTTTATTGCATTACATTTTTGCTAGTCAGTGCTCACGTTTGGTTTGTAGTGTTGTTTGTTAGAACTTGCAGATCCAAACGACCATTAGAATTGACCCTCGACAAGGTTTGCTTGTGTTTGATTTGATGATGTTGAGAAGGTCAATGCGAACGGTCCCGCATGGGTGAGAAAGAGGAGATAGAAGGCTCGAAAGAGCAATGCATCAAAAATGAAGAATATAGCTTCACCCTAGCTTAGGGAGGCAATCACTTCAGCTTTGAGCTTCCACCCTCCACTTATTTCGAGGAGTGGAGAGTTCTTAGACCACTATGATGGGGGTGATGGTATTGCTAGGAGTGAGAGCCCTCTTAGCCTAGGTATGACCTTATTCCCCCTTTATTACTAACTAGTATGTGTTTGTGTTGGGCATTGTAACAATCTTGTTGACCATGGTTTTAGACAGTTGATTTTTATCTTTTCTCTCTTTCTTTGCTAAAGACTAGAAAAGGCTTGGCTTGGGGGAGAGTTGGTCAACACTATTGTCACTACTACCCTTTTTTTGTGCATTTAGTTTCATGTAGTTCTAAGTTAGTGCATTGCATATATTAATTTGTATATATTTTGCATGTTCACCTTGCATTCATGGCTTGCTGTATATATTGCATATTCATGTTTTGTTTTCAATAAAATGATTGAGTTGTGAAACTAGCATGCAAGCTTCTAGTTTGTACATCTGTGGTCTTATGCATACTCATAGTTTCCTAGCCCTGTGCCTTTTTTGGGACCAAGTGTTTGACATTTTTCCACATAGCTTGGGGGATCTGGGTTTGCTTGGTTGGTGGCTTGGATAACTACCTTTTGAGCCATATTTCGACTAGCCTATGAGGATTAAACCTTCTTGGACTCCTTGTGAATTCCATTTATTTTGAGTGCTAGTTAGGGGATCTAAGTATTGTGTCGGTTCTTCTCCAGCATAGTGGGCTTTTCTTAGGACCAGGGATGATAACATGTTTGTTAGATTTGAACTACATAGCCAAATAGCCTACAATGGACGTGATTGACTTTAGGTTAATCCAAGTTTTTGCCTCATCTTATTCTTTTGTAGCCTCATTATTTAAACTCCACATAAGCAAAATTTGCCCTCTTTTTACCTCGAGGAAGCTTAAAGATGGTGGGGTTGGTGTGTGTTACATTGACTTGTGGGCTTTTTGGTTCGTTTAGCGGTTGTTGGTTTTGCATGACTCTATTCATTCTTATACAGCTCATATTGTTTCTCCCTTCATCCTCTTGTGCGTAATACAATAATCATCATACACATTCTTTGAGTGAAGAGACATTCCTCTTGTTTTTCATTGAGACATACACACACACACACACACACACACACACACACACACACACACACACACACACACACACACACATATATATATATATGTATATATATGTAATATATATATATATATATATATATATATATAATGTATGTATTATATATATATATATATATATATATATATATATATATATATATATATATATATATAGTATGTATATATATATATATATATATATATATATATATATATATATATATATATACTATATTACATATATATATATTATATATATATATATATATATATATATATATATATAGGTTTGGGATCAAATAAGAAGGGGTGTGAAAATAGGAAGGATAGGAAGCAATCTCAACCGTTAGATCCTAAATCAATGGTTACGATTTAATAGGAAGGTGCACGCGGTTTTTTACACCTTGCACGCGGTTTATTTTAAATGAACCGGTGGTTTTTATTTATTAATGATAAACAGGTTCCAATACACTCACAATTTGCGCTGGTCATTTTGCGATTTCATTCTGCGATTTTCATCCTTCACTCTCAATCCTTCACTCTCAATCTTTCACTCTCAAATTGATTTTCATCCTTCACTTTCAATCCTTCACTTTCAAATTGTGATTGATTTTCATCCTTCACTCTCAATCCTTCATCTCGATTTCATCCTAATCTTGCATTCGATTTCTAGGGTTTGTGATTTCTAGGGTTCATCTAATCTGGTATGTTCGTGATTTCTAATCTAATCTTTATTAGTTTGTTTGTTCGTTTGTTCATTTGTTCATTTGTTTATTAGTTTGTTTGGTATGTTCGTTTGTTTATTAGTTTGTTTGTTCGTGATTTCTAGGGTTCTCAAATTTTGGTCTATAATATAATCCTTGCGATGAACAAACGTTGAACAATCGTTTGTTCATTTGTTCAATCGTTTTATTTGCGATTTTTAGGGTTTAATCGTTTTTATTTGCAATTTTTAGGGTTCATTTGTTCATTTTTAGGCTTTATTCGAATTTTAGGGTTTAATCGTTTTTATTTGCGATTTTTAGGGTTTGTTTGTTCGTTTTTTTTCGTTTGTGAAATTTTAGGGTTCGTTTGTTCGTTTGTTTTATGTGTTTAAGGTTTAATCTAATGTTTCTTGTTTAAGGTTTAAAAATATGGTAGTTCTCACTCGAAATTCTGCACAAGCTGTTGAAGAAGCTATAATCCCACATCCTCCAGAAGGTATATCTCTTGAAAATGATTTTTATATGCTAAAATTATGCTATAATTATGATTTGGCTAATGAGTTCATTTGAATCATAGTTGGCAAATGATTTTTGTATTTATGATTTTGTAGTTGTAAAAGGAAATGTATATAAGAGGAAAGGAAGACCACCTCGTAAACAAAGGGGTGAGGATGTAATAAGAGATGTAATTGAGGACGTAACAAGAGATGTGAATGCTGAAGGTCTTGATGAAAAGTAAGTTGTTTATGTTTCACTAAGGCTGTGATGCTTTCATATTAAAAATGTGATGCTTTATTGATTATAATGTGATGTTTTCAGTGTACAAGTAGCTGTTGAAAGAGAAGAAAATAACAAGAGTATTGCATCAAGTTCGACCTCAGCGCTAAAGAAAAAGTAAGTTTTAGCTGGATTAACATGTGATGTTTCTAAATAAATGTGATGCTTTCTTTTGTAATTTATCAAACTGTGATGCTTCCTTGATTTACATGTGATGCTTTACTGATAAATATGTGATACATTTTTAATAATATGTGATGCTTTATCCAAACTTTCTTGATACACATGTGATGCTTTCTTGATACACATGTGATACTTTACTGATAAATATGTAATGCTTTCTTAAATACTGATTCTTTATTTATGCTTTCTTAATACACATATGATCCTTTTAATATGTGATGTTTTCTGATTAATATGTGATGCTTTCTTAATGAACATGTGATGCGTTTCTGGTAAAGATCGAATACTTTCTTGTTTACTTTCTTGTTCACTGTTCATATGTAATGCTATTCTAAATAACATGTGATGCTTTTGTAAATAACATGTGATGCTTTCTTGTTCACTTTATGTAAAGATTGATAAATATGTAATGCGTTCTTAATACACATGTGATGCTTTACTGATTAATATGTGATGCTTTACTGATTATTATGTGATGCTTTCTTAATTAACATACTTTCTTAATTACTGATTCTTTATTCATGCTTTTCTTTCTGATCATATGTGATGCTATTCTAAATAACATGGGATGCTTTTGTAAATAACATGTGATGCTTATGTAAATAACATGTGATGCTTTCTTGATTAACATACTTTCTTAATTACTGATTCTTTATTCATGCTAAATAACATGTGATGCTTTTGTAAATAACATGTGATGCTTTCTTGTTCACTTTATGTAAAGATTGATAAATATGTAATGCTTTCTTAATACACATGTGATGCTTTATTGATTAATATGTGATGCTTTACTGATTAATATGTGATGCTTTACTGATTATTATGTGATGCTTTCTTAATTAACATACTTTCTTAATTACTGATTCTTTATTCATGCTTTTCTTTCTGATCATATGTGATGCTATTCTAAATAACATGGGATGCTTTTGTAAATAACATGTGATGCTTATGTAAATAACATGTGATGCTTTTTTTATTAACATGTGATGCATTTATGATGCTATTCTAAATAACATGTGATGCTTTTTTAAATAACATGTGATGCTACTGATTAATATGTGATAATACATAAATATGTTATACTTTATTTATGCTTTCTTATTACACATGTGATGCTTTCTTGTTCATATTGTGATGCTTTCTTATAAACATGTGATGCTTTTCTCAAGAACATGTGATGCTTTTGTAAATAACATGGATGCTTTCTTGTCCACTTTGTGCTACTATTTTATCAACGTGTGATGCTTTCTTGTTCTTATTGTGATGCTTTCTTGTTCTTATTGTGATGCTTTCTTATAAACATGTGATGCTTTTCTTTGTTTTCAGGAGAATAGGTCAACTTCACATGCTTTCATCTCCTTCTCAAATGAGTTTATTGTGTGAGAAGTTGAATGACAAGCAAAAGGTCGATGTGAAGGATATTGGGTTTGATGGGCTTCTTAAGTTGAATATTAAGAAGAGCTATCATGGTATGGTGAAGTATTTTATTGATCAATATGATGTTAGTACCCCTGTCTTTATTGTGAATCAATCTTGCAAGTTTAGTGTCACTGAGTATGATGTGTGTGATATATTCTGTTTGCCTTTGAGTGACAATGATATTAAACCAAGTAAAAACACTTTAGAGTATAATTTGTTTTAGGAATGGAAACAGAATTTAGATTGTATTGGAGAGAAGGATATATCTGCGGATGTACTGTATAACAAAATAGTTAATGAGTTAATTGATGGGGGGATGAGTTTAAGAGATATTTTGTGATGTATTCAATGATAACCTACTTGACTCCCAATTCACATAAAACGGTTGATCTTAGTTTACTAAAACCGTTGGCTGAGGTGAGTGAGATCAAAAATCTGAATTGGTGTGGCCTTGTTTTTGAGAGGTTCAAAAGTGGGTTGGAGAGATGCCAAACCAAAAATTTGAAGAATATCCCTTCTTGTATGGCCATACTGGAGATATGTTTTTACCATAGAGTTAGCTCTCTAGGAATATTTCCATCATTTAGGTTACCCTTAATCCAACACTAGACGTTTGATAGGCTGAAGATTAGAGCACAAGTTGAAATGGGTGCTCGATCTTTTGTATTGGGTGATTTTGATGGAAATACATACCCGGTTTCAAAGAAGCTAAGGAAGCATTCTCACGATGAGTTTGTGGATCTAGAGGACAACAGGTTATATCTGAGAATTCCAATTCCAGATGGTTTGGTGGCATCCTCCGATCGTCAAATTCATGAGTCAGCTGTTAATGTAAGTTATATTATATTTTTCCGCATTTCATTTTGTATTTGCATCATAAAGAATAAAAGCATAAATTCATATTTGCATCATAACACAACAAGTAATACATTTTCAAACTAAAAGTAATACTTTATATCCATAACACATTTCATATGACTTGGATTAAATTGCAGTATTTTTTCTTATGTTCTTTGTTAAGGAACTTATGGAGGAAGTGAATAAGATGAAGCGGAATATGGAAATTATTACTCAACACCATTTGTCAAGATTGTTGAAGCTCAAGGCGAAAGGGAATCAAGTACAAGAGGTTGGACCATCATCAGATTTGCCTACACTATCACAAGGGTACTCCGACCCGAAAGTGTTAAAGGAGATTGATGAAATGGTTGGTCGGATTAGAGTGGTTAGAAAAAGAACTGCTGATATTGACCGACCTAACTTCGACTTGGGAATTTCTGATCTTGATACAACACCTTCACCTCCATCACCTCCGAAGAACATTGGGAAGAGAAGAGCAAGAAAGTAGTTTTTTTATGTACTGACTTTTGGATAGTTTGTTTGACTAAATGTTTTTTATGTGATACTTTTTTATGTCAAAACAGTATCCTAAAGCACTTTGTGTAGTTTGACATTGGATAGTTTGTAAATGACTATATTTTGCAAATCTGAGCTTGTTCGTTGGCATTGTTCACTCTTTGGATAGTTTGTAAATGACTAAACATAGAGGTATACTATATTATTCTCAGAAGTGTAGTATGACATTGTTCACTCTTTTTGGCAAATCTGAGCTTGTTCGTTGGTTCTCTTTTGGAAATTTTCGATTTGTATGTAAGGTATCAATTGACTATGAGAGAGAATAAAAATTGGGAAATTTGATTTTTATGTAGAACACTCTGGTAGCAGAACGCAAGTGCTCAAAGCAGGGAAATTTTTTAGGGCTTTCTGAATAAAAATGCCTGTATTAAAATGAATATACTTCTATGATGAGTACCTAATCAAGATGTAAATAGGTGATGCTTTTGTAATTACAATGTGATGGTTTTTTAATTACCATATGATGCTTTACTGATAAATATGTGATACTTTCGAGGTTCTCTTTAATACACTTGTGATTCTTTATTCATTTTTTCACACATGTGATGATTTCTTAATTAACATGTGATGCTTAACTGATAAATATGTGATACTTTCTTAATAATATGTGATGAGTATCACATGATTATAAAGAAAAAATAACATATTTATGTAGAAAGAATCACATGTGTAGTGATAAGGCATGAATAAAGGATCACATTATTAATATGTATAGGTTCTTCATTATTTCCCTTAATAAACAAGTGATGATAAAGTTATGATTCTTATGTACAGAAGTTGAGGCTTCAAAGCCAAGCCTTTTTGGCTATCTCCACTTTTTAACTAGTAATTCTTATTGTACTTTCTTAATTAACATTTGATACTTTTTTAAGAATTTTAGGCTTCAAAGCCAAGCCTTTTTAGCTAACTTCACTTTTTAATCTATTGATAATTCTCGGAATTTAGAGATAATCATGGGATATTAGAGATATAAGTGTATCTTAGCATTCAAATATATGTTCATATATTAGGGAAATAATGAAAAACCTATACATATTAGAAATAATAAAAACCTATACAAATTGATGCAATTGAATTTGCAATGTGATGCTGTCTTAATATATATGTTATGCTTTCTTAAAATTTATGTGATGCTTTATTAATATATATGTGATGCTTTCCTATTTGCAATTTGATGCTTTGATTTCTTGTAAATCATCACTGTATCAATAAACATGTGACTCTCTTATTACATAAATATGTGATGCTTTTTAAATAAATATGTGATTCTTTTTACATAAATATGTGATTCATTCTCAATAAACATGTGGCTCTCTTATCACATCACGTGATGCTTTTCTTCATAATTATGAAGATGCTAACTTGTGACGCTTTCTTAATAAATACGTCATGCTTTCTTAATAGACATGTGATGCTTTCTTCATAAATATCAAAACAAAATGTGATGCTTTACAAAGATATTCCATGCTAAATCAACATAATCCAAGCAAAGCAGTTTAATATCAAAACAAAATGTGATGCTTTACAAAGATATTCCATGCTAAATCAACAACAAAGTAGCAACTTGTAAATCCATATGTAAAGAAGTAACTTGTAAACAGCAAAGCAACCTAGAGCAACTTGTAAACAGTAAAGCAACCCAAAGCAACTTTGTAAATCAGCAACATGTAAACAGCAAAAGCAACCTACACACATTTTGAAAGTTAGTTAATATAAATTCTATAGGTAAACAAAGTAGCAACTTGTAAATCAACATGTAAAGAAGCAACTTGTAAACATCAAAGCAACCCAGAGCAACTTGTATAGCAGCAACTTGTAAACAGCAAAGCAACCCAAAGCAACTTTGTAAAGCAGCAACATGTAAACAGCAACAGCAACCTACACACATTTTGAAAGTTAGTTAATATAAATTCTATAGTTAATATATACCTTATTTACAATGATGTTATTCTTGATGGGCAGTTACGACTATCATGGTTAGCAAATTCCCCACACGTTTTACACTTTCGTTTGTTCTTGTTGCTTTGCTCGATATTTTGTTCCTTTTCACCAACTATCCTCTGCCTCTTCCCCTTGTTTTTTGATTGTATTGGGTTTTGGATTTCCATTGTTGACGATGAATTTGTGCCTAACAAATATACCATTTGTTGTTCTTTTGTGATTTCCAACCTTTCATCATCACCTTCCTCTAATTTTCTACTAAAACCCTTTAGGTTTTCGAGAAGTGATTGTAAGTCACTTTCACTCCCTTCAGCTAAACCAAAACAATGGAATATTTCCGACCAAACTTCCCCCATCAACTTTCCCATGTTGTTTAAATTTTTCTGGTCTTCAATCAAATTGCCACGCATATCAAAAATAGACTTCTTCATAGCTAGTTTTGTCCAACGATCCAAGATATATTGCTTTGGAATTTGTGTTATTTGCCTTGCACTCATAACACAAATTGCATGACAACATAATAGGCCTATACGTTTGAACAACATACACCCACAATCTACTTGAAGCTCATCGATTGAACTTCCTGCAATAAATGTGACTTTGTACATCTTGTCTAATACCGAATCCAAGACAACTATAGTTTCAACACTTTCACTTTTCTCAATACTTTGAATATAAGTCTTAAAGCTAGACTTATAAACGTCATATTGAAATAGAAAAAATATTGTTCTTGTATAGAGTTCACTAGCGTACTTTTCAATGGGCAATGGAGTTTTTAACTGGGGTATTGTATGAAGTGATGATACATTCAGCTTTTCTTCGTTATATCTCTAGGCATCCATTGCACTTTCATAGCTCATGTAAAATTCAACAAGCGTCATGTGTGGCTTTGAAAAATTGTTAAAAAAATTGTTAATGCTTTCAGATCTTGATGTAGTTCTCAAAATCCCTCCCAATGTGATGTCCCTAAAATATGCTGGTATCCATTAGTCTCGTATACTAAATAAGTTACAAAACCATTTATCCTCAACAAGATTATACTTTATCATGATTGCCTCCCATTTCTCCTCAAACTCACTTTCTTCTTGGTCAACATTCCACACACAACCATTTAATTCTTTCAAAAAAACTCATCTTTGTTCAATTCAGGTCCTACTTTGTCGGTGACTTTGCTCATTATGTGCCACATACAAAGTTTATGTATTGTATTAGGAAAAATACTCTTAATTGCAATTTTCATTGTTGGGTCTTGATCAGTAATCAAATAAGTAGGCATACAATCCCCCATACAGTACAAAAAAAAGTCCTAAATAACCATTCGAAGGATTCTGTATCCTCCTTAGCCAACAAACCAACACCAAATGTAATACAAGACCTATGATGATCTACACCGGTAAAAGGAGCTAAAACCATACTATATTTGTTAATATCATAAGTACAATCAAAGGTGACCATCTCTCCAAATAAGGCATAATTCTTTCTGCTTATTGCATCTGCCCAAAAAAGACGTGAAATGTGGTTATCTTCATCTAACGCATAATCAAAATAAAACCCCGGGAAAATATCTCTTTTCCTAATGAAATTCTCAATCAACATCTTTCCATCATCACCTTTGATGTAATTTTTGTAATCTATATGAAAATTTTTGAAATCCTGCATAGTAGCTCCCACATTATCATAACTCCCTACATTTTCCTTGAAAAGTCTAAATGATTTGACTGGTCCTACATTAATTCGTGCGTTTTTGGATATGAAATTCTTGTGTAAAATAGTCATGTTTCTATTACCCCTTAAATAGTGTCATGATGTAGGGCTAATAAGACTATGACTATGCCCCTCAACAAACTTGAAAACAAAATACGTTCCTTTCTTTTTATCAAATTTCAATATCAATTTCGCTTTGCAACCAACTCTTTTGGTGGATCTCTTATGCCGTATAGCATCACCCTTATTTTTCTTAACTCTAGATACCATAAAACCCTCCCTACTACAAACAAAGTATTTCAACACAATAACACCCTTTGATTTGTATGTAGTAGCCGAACGTATATCAACACCACAATATCTTGCATACCCAGTATAAAAATCACACGGTTTTTCTAATTTCTCAAAGATCATACCAACGAATGGCTTCTTATCATCCTCACAATAAGGAAACCATACCGTAGAACCATTAGGACTAACATGTGTTACAGTTCTCGGAGTTTTAGTCACTGTTTAATAAAAAAAAGATACTATGAGATTCAAATATTACTCAACATA
>CM033464.1:646437-754323 GCA_019425755.1 Amaranthus cruentus
TGTAATTTAGTGTTTTTTGCTTGTTTTTAGGCTAATATGAATGATTCCATTACTTTGAAGTTTTGGTATGGTGGGACATTCAAAAAAGGAGTGGTGGGTATATGTATGTTGATTATGTGCTGAATTCTGCTGGTATATACTGATGTGCTGGAACATACTGATGATGTGCTGAATTCTGTGCTAGAACATAGTGATGATGTGCTTGTAATGAATTCTGTGCTGGAACATACTGAATGCTGGTTTGTAGCTGATATATAGCTGATATATAGCTGATATGTAGTTGATATGTAGTTGATATATAGTTGATATGTAGTTGGTATATAGTTGATATGTAGCTGATATATAGTTGATATGTAGCATATATATAGTTGATATGTAGCATGAACACCATGATTACATAAAGGAATTCCATTTGCAATTGATGTTCTAGATTGAGATGATGATGATGAAGGGGAAAACATATTAAGAGAAGAAGGGGAAGATTGGAGGATTGGAGGAAGTAATTATAAAAATGAAAGATAACAATGGAGGATGTGAGAATTCTTGAAAAAAGGTGAGGAAGATAACAATGGAGGAGGTGAGGCAGCAAAATAGGCAGAAGAAGATACCTGCTGAGCAACGGTCAAAAAATGACCTGTACTACCGGTTATAAACAGGTCATGTATGCCAGCGGAAAATTCATGTCAAAGTTCGTATTATTGGTGGTTAATTGAAAGTTCGTATTATTCTTGGGAAATAGGTGAAAGGTCGTATTTTTCTGAGTAATTTTTCCTATAAAATTTGGTTGATGCTTTGGTTTGAATAAACGATTAAATATCTTGGTTTAGAAATTCTTTTTTTTTTTTTGATATTTGGGAATCAAATTTGTCATTTAGACTGCTTCTGGGTTTCTATTTATGTGTTCTTCCTCTTAATGTCATAATACCTTGCTTTGGGGATAGAATTAGGGAAAATCCGATGTGAAACAGCATTCCTAAAGAAAGATTATAATGAGCTTGAAGAATGTTACTATGTATTTAGAAAAGGTTACTATGTATTATAATTTAAAGCCTATTAGCTCAATTTGGTCGAGCACTGTGTATTTGTGTTTACATGCATAGAGGATGTGGGTTCAAATCCCACATAGGCTTCTACTGTAAGGCTAAATTTGTCTACTCGAGAACATTGTGAAAACACTAATTCAAAAGTATAATTTGCATATGAATAACCAAGGGATGGTTAAGAAGTGAATATGATTATGTATAGTTGTTGTCTTCTCTTTTGTTATTGTGAAAAAACAATGCTGACTCAATGATATACTATGTTCTTAAAAAATGATTGTATGTTATGGTTAAAGTTTACTATGTTCATTTTAAAAGTGACTATGTGTTGTATAAGATTATAAATTAATGATAGTCTATGTAGGATTTGAACCTACATCCTCCATACAAAGAAGTACAGAGTGTTCTACCAATTGAGCTAATAGACTTAATGAGTCATAAAAAGATCACTATAAGGGAAAACAAAAAATAGATTTATTGAAATAAGGAATCAATATCAAATAAGAAAAGTAACTATATTTAAAAGGAATGTTACTATGTTGAAAAAGAAAGTAACTATGATAAGCAATGCGAATAATATGACAAAAAGTACAAAAAAAGAAATAATAGTTCTAAGAACCTAAAAGCTTCCAAGAACAAAAACTGATTAACCATGAAATTGAAAATGAAAAAATCAATGACAAACTAGTTAACACCAAAAATCGCAAACTAAACCCTAAAAACAAAAAGAATCAAAGAAAAAAGCTTTTAAAATCTAAAAACTCAAAAAAAAAAACCCACAATGATCAATGGGTACACACATACAAAAAAAAAACACAATGATCAATGGGTACACACATACCACATCAATTACGGGAGAGTTACTATATGCACAAATCAAGTTACCATGGCATTGAAGAGACCAATAATAAATTAAGAGCTAATTTCATTCACAATACAGAATAACACAATCTGTAGAAATACAACGAACCCTAAATTTCATTCACAATACATAAAGCATTTTCCCCAAATCAAAAACCCTAAATTTCTAAAATCATAGTAAAGAAATACAACGAACCTCTAAAATAATCTAGGGTTTAAAAAAAATTATTCAATTGAATGGAGTAAAATGGGTTGAAAATAATAAAATTGAGAAAATCTAACTAATAAACAAAGAAAAGTATGCTTCCTTTCAAACCTGAAGAGCAAAGAATGATGAAGATGGCACACGAGAGACTACAATTTCATCTGTTCTTCGAAAAAATATTCTGAAAGTTGAGAGGGAGGAGATTGATGCAAATTGTCAACAAATAAAAAGAAAACACAAATGAGATTTTATTGAGAGAACTTATGAATTAAGAATGAAAAAGAAAAATCAAGCAAATGGAAATGAAGAAACCCAGGAAGAGAGAGAAAAGGTAGAAGGGTGAATGAATGCATTTGTGACATGAACCGGTTAATTTCTTAAAATTATAAAAACCAGATTAAATCATATTAAACCGCGTGCATAATAGGAGAAAATGAAGTAGTGAAATCCAACCGTTCATGAATAAGATCAACGCGTCAGATTCCTTCTCATCCTTCTCATTTTAAGACCTCTTCTCATTTGATCCTAAATCTATATACATATATATTTTTATATATATATATATATATATATAACTGTGACTTGGGAGCCCCAACACTGCCGGCATAAAAAACCCCGCGAAGGGAAAAAGGCATTAGAGCAGGGGGCCAAGAAACAGGCCACTACAACAGCGCATAGGAGTGGACTATGCAAACACCAAGTAAGGAAAACTAATCCTTACACACCCGAAAACACTACTTTTCCCCTTACACACCAAAGATATTACAAGGATATCAAGATAAAAACACCAAAAATACTCCATAAAAAAGCGACCCTTCCCCAAGATCGCTTCATGTCATGACGTTGCATTTGCACCCACTCATCGAGAGAAACACCAAAGGGGGACACCACAAACACCATCAAAACCGAGACACCGTCGAGCAACCAAGCAATCCACCAAGCAAGACACAAAACCCCATCACAATCAGTTACCACACCACGAAGTCCAAACAGTTCAGGCCGACCCAATCAGTAGACAACACCATGAACCAGCTTCACAACCACGATACACCTTCATCAATAACACATTAATTGGAAACCGCCCACCTTCTTGGCCATCGAGATCACCACGAGCATTCATCACCATAATCTGAGTTCACGCGCTCCTCCATTACAGCCCCACACAGCCCACAGCCCATCAGAGAAAAAACCTAAGCACCCCGGCATCAATCGGCTAAAGAATCTGCCACCTAACACCAATGAAGAAAACCATTGAGCCGCACCAAAACCACTATAGAGAAAACCCCCTATTCCTGCAACCCAGTAGCCTCCATTAAAGAAGAAAACCCAACGTAAGAAGCAACCTCCATATTCACCATACACATCTAGAGACAAACCCGCCTCGAGAGACCATAAACGCGATTTCCTAAACTCACCACCAGAAGCAAAACACATCGACCAGTCAGCCCCACCGCCAGAAAAAACGCCCGGAACACCAAATGGATACATCGAAAAGCCCCACGAAAAACCAAAATGCCCGCCGTAAAATGCAAACACCAAGACCCCTTATCACCCAGCCACACCAGACCTGTAGTCTCACAGTAGCCCTAGGAAAACGCCAGACGACGAAAAACCACGAACCCCGTACCACCGCCAACGCACCACCTCTGCCGCCTTCACAAACAACCCAGGAACCCACAGAGAGAAGCCCAGACTCTAGACGAGAACCAAAAAACGACCACACCCTTTAAACCTCACCACTAGCAAAGAGGCCCCAAAGCTAACCGGACGACCCCAAAACCTCGATAAAACCAGAGCACCGATATATATATATATATATATATATATATATATATGTATATATATATATATATATATATATATATATATATATATATATATACATATATATATACATATATACATATTATATACATATATACATATATATATATATACATATTTTATATATATATATATACATATATACACATAGATTATGAAAACCCCAGACTGAGAAGACAAAACGTCAACAATCGTCGTACATATATATATATATATATATATATATATATATATATATATATATATATATATATATATATATATATATATATATACACATAGATTTAGGATCCAATAGGAAGGGGTTTGAAAATAAGAAAGATAGGAAGAAATTTCATCCATTAGATCTTAAATCAATGGTCCACCTTGCACGCGTTTGAGAACAGAAAAAATTTTGTGATGCTTTCTTAATTAACATGTGATACGTTCTGTATAATCATGTGTCGCTTGAAAGTGTGATGTTTTCTAAAGTAATGTGTGACGCTTTCTTCATCAACGGAAGCTACTCCTTCCTATCCTTCCTATTTTCACACCCCTTCTTATTGGATCTCTACCCTATATACATATATATATATATATATATATATATATATATATATATATATATATATATATATATATATATACATATATATATATATATATATATATATATATATATAAATATACATAAATACATATATACATATATATATATACATATGTATATACATACATATATACATATGTATATACATACATATATACATATGTATATACATACATATATACATATATATATATACATATATATATATATATATATATATATATATATATATATATATATATATGTGTGTGTGTATATATGTACATATATGTGTATATATGTACATATATATATATATATATATATGTACATATATATATGTACATATATATATATACATATATATATATATATATATATAACAACCCGAAACTAACCGGCTGATTGAACACGATTAATTTAAACTAATACGGAAGCTTAACACTTATACCGGGCTATTACTTTGACAATATAATCAACTACTCAGCTGATTATATCACCCACTAGACATCTATTACGAATTTACATATCAGAGTTTACAAACTTTGAAAGATGTAAATAAATTACATTATAAGAATCATTTAAAATGATTTAAAATATACAAATTTCTGCTAAAAAAAAATCCGGCAGAGTTCCATTTGTAAATCGGATAAACAAAAAATTTTCATTTTGACTTAAAGTCATCCTGCAAGTTCAAAATCAACATTTCAAAATAACATCCGGCCAGTGGCACAAGCGCCAAACATTCCCAAAATCACATCACCTCATAGGGTGGAATCCTTTCTCCGAAAATCCAAAATAAGTGCTAAAATAATTATAAATAAATCATTTCCTTAGCTTACATTCTTTTATGTGATT
Source organism: Amaranthus cruentus (assembly GCA_019425755.1). Lineage (NCBI taxonomy): Eukaryota > Viridiplantae > Streptophyta > Magnoliopsida > Caryophyllales > Amaranthaceae > Amaranthus > Amaranthus cruentus. The sequence continues at coordinate 651,794 of CM033464.1, forward strand.
GGTTGAGATTACTTTGTTGATTATTAATCTTTACGCTTTTAGCTGACATTGACTTCGTCAATCTCAGTCTTCTCAAAATCTATCCCCCACCAGGACATGGTCAAAGAACAAACCACATTTAACATAACTTAAATTTTAGTAAATAAGCTATGAAGAAAAGGAAACATTATAACAATATTTACACAAAATGAGTGACGTTGCTCTCTGCCATGATTATAACCTTCATTTACTTACAGTCAAACAAGTTGTGCTAGATTCCAAACTATAATCGACTACACATCTGGTAGGATATATTAATTATATCCTAAAAATCCTTTTCTTTTTCAAATAATAAACAATACCTTATAGAAATCTTATTCTTCTTTTTCTATTTTTATAAATCAAACACTTTTCTATTTTCTTTACTAAAACATTTCCTTTCAAAATCTTTAAATCATAAATCTATAGAATGAAACGAACTTTCTTTTCCATCAGGCTAGCTAGGCCCTCCGGATGACTATTAGACAACGATCCCTAGTGTGCACACGCCACAAATGGCCAAACCGTAGCAGAAGATCTAAGTCCGAGGTACTGATCAACGTACCCCCCAACTATAATGTAGTGTCGAGATAATCCCGACGAGGTTCCAATTCCTTGGGACACCATAGAGGTAATCCCAACCGTTTCAAAACATTAAACCATCTATATCTTTCCTTTAACTATTATAGAATTTCACTGTTAAAAAAATAAAAAGGACTTTCTATTTTATGAAAAACATCTCCTTCTATTCAAACCAATCTCAGCTAAATGAAACACATACCTTTGTAATCCTTTTTCGTAGCTATTAAAGATTTGAGTAAGAAATCCAACCTTTTCAATAACAGCAAGACGACAATATCAGTCAATACGATTTCTTAATGAAATCGAAATCTTCAACATAAACATATATGTACTAAATAACTACAATAGATTAGATTTAACTAGCTAATAAGCTTTGCTTAGCTTTGATTTTTATGAAACAAAAACTTTATGTTTAACTCTGTATTTTACTTCCTAATATTAATCGACAATCAACCTCATTATTCAAACTAAATAAAGATAACTCGTAACCTCGAACTAAAAGAGAACTCTTAGATCCAACTAGCCACATCAACTCATGTTCTAACTTACTAACTTTAATTACATAATTCTCAACTAAATAAGATCAGCTAACAAATCATTTCATAACCCTTAAACTAACATGATTATCTCAGAAGCCCGAATCAGGAAAGGTTAATTATCATAAACACCACACACTATTAACCCAACAAAAGGCACTTATCATATCAACTTACTTTTTAAGTTACACACCTATTACAAAATTGTATTAAATTCATAATAACATCTCATACATGTTTGCTCAACTCCAATATATATTCATTCCCATAACATTCTATTCAACTTGAATACCCCAACCAATTTAACCTACTGAATCTATCACCGATTTCTCGATGCCACTCTTCTATTCAAACTTATTTTCGCGTTCTTCTTTAGTACCACTTTTCAATACCTGTTCAAATCCACATTTTTATTCTTGAACCATAAATCTAATCAAATACCCATTTTATAATCAAAGTCATAGTTATGTTTTAATCAAAATAAACCTTATCCATTCACAAATTTCAATTGCAATTCACTTTCATACTTTCGATCCAAAAATTCGGTACTAGTCACATTTATTCGATATTCTTTCTTGGAATAACCTAAATAAGACATGACTTTCAATTGACTAACAATAATAAAAGACTTCTATATTTAAATTATTAACATTCTAAAGCTAACACATTACAACTCCATTTGCATTTCAATACCAATTCGACATCATATTATATACTTCAACATACAACAATTAATTCTTGTCATGAGCAATTGAACTAAATCTTATTTTTCCTTCTCTTCAAACTTTCCCAAATAAAACCATAATTTGGAATAAATTAACCCAAAATCTCAATCATTAATTACTCACTTTGAATCAACAAACTCAATTATTCAAGACTAGAATTCAACAACTAATGACAAGTTCTATTACACATATCTTAAATTAAGCTCAAAAGAAAGTTTAATTTGGTGGGGTGTACCTTGAAATCGGAGGAAAGATTTATGGAGTAGACGAAGAAGATCTCTACAGTCTTTAGACACGGCTGACCGACGGCAGCCTTGGCGGTGGTGAATGGGCGTCGCAGGCGGTGGCTGTACTGTGTGGGTAGCCTTCGTGGGAAGCTTGGTTGTGGTGTTTTGCTTAAGGAAGAAGATGAAAGAAATTGGGTTTCTGGAGTTTAGAAGATTATGATGGCAAAGTAGATTGAATTCATGAGTCACTTTAAGTTTCTTTATGTCCCACGTAAGAAACATCAAAAATAATTTATATATTTATTTATTTATTATTATTATTATTATTATTATTATTATTATTATTATTAATCCTTATCTCATCATCTTCATTATTTAGTATTGTCTACTATTACTATATCTACTACTACTACTTTTATAGAAGGAAGAAAGAATAAACTGAAAATTGACCTTAATATATTAAAAGTATTACTTTATTTATTCTTCAACTAAAATTATATTTATTTTATAATATATAAGCTTTATTTTACTTTTTACTATTTCTTTGTTGAGCTCGTCTTATACAAGACTTATTGTTTACTTGTCGGTCGTCTACTTACATAGCTTTATAAATAAACACTATATGGCTTCACCGAAATATTTCAAACCAAATAATCCTTTATTTAATCTAATAGTTTAAATATCATATGAAATCTTTTTTTTGTTTAAAAAAAAATAACGAAATTTCAAAGGTTAATATAAATTTATATATAATATATATATATATATATATATATATATATATATATATATATATATATATTATATATGTATATATGTATATATTATATATTATAATGTATATATTATATATTATATATTATATATGTATATATATATATTATATATATGTTATATATGATATATGTATATATTTTATATGTATATTAATGTTTAATATATGTATATATATTATATATATATATATGTATATATATAATATATATATATATTAAATATATATATGTAAGTAAGCATATATATTAGCATATAGCAATATATATGTATTATTATAACAAAGCAAGTATATGCTTAGTGCTAACTAATACATATACTTACAATGCTATATATATATCATAGTATAGTATATATTTGTATCTAGCAATGTGCTTGTTCTTTGTATATATAAGTTGCCACATATATTATGTATATAACATATATTTATTGTATATATTATATGTTGCTTATGCTATATATATATATATGCATGCTGAGTATAGCAGAAGCAATGTATATAGTATATAGCTATATCATAGCTATATGATATGTTATATAGCATATATGATAATACATATAGAGCTATGTAGTATTGTATTATGATATGCTATACATTACTATATCATTATATATATATATATCATATATATATATATATATATATAATATATATATATACATATATATTATATAATATATATATATACATATATATATATATATATACATATATATTATATATAATATAATATAATATATATATATATATATATATATATATATATATATATATATATATATATACACATTCGACTTGGTCTGACTAGTTTGTTCTATACTGAAGTTAGATATGACACAATCCCCCATTATTTTCCCCTATTAGGTGTTTGATTTCCGACTCATCTTTAGTCGGATGATTATGAGCGAAACACGAACCATAATCAAACATATGAACGTCATTGCATATTTCTCACTTCTTTTGAGAAATAACCCGGGGAGAGTATATTTGTTACCTCTCTAGGTAGTGGGTGGCATAGCCAGTGTTGTAGCTTACCTCATGATCCTGAATCCGAGGAGTTGGTTATGCTTTTTGGTACTGCGCTCTTTTGAGACCATTGTACTTGCACACCTATGTCTAGGGAAGAGTTTTGGTCGTGCACAGTTTGCGTTGTTTTGATTTCCACTCACCTTATATTGTTTGCATTGGATTTGTGGGTCTCCTTCTGAAAACCCTCACGAGACCTTACTCTTCCTCTATGGGAGACCTCGGGGTTTAAAGGGCTTGTCGTACGTGCTAAGTGTACCGTGATTCCTACGAAAGTGAGTCTTTGGTTTTATTGATTTTTGAAATCTAGTTTTGTTTTCGTAGTGTAACACCTCGATATTTTCCCGATATTTTTCCCCCGATATATTTTATAATTTACTAGTAATAGTTTTTATTTTTTATTTATTATTGGGCTTGGTCATGACATTTGGGCCCAAACTTTTTCCTTAACCCATCTTGAATTAAAAAAAATAATAATAGGAGGGAAATGCCAAGGGTTGGCCGGCCCTATGGGTACTCTTGGTGGAGTTTGTAACTCCCTTAGAGTAATTGGAAGATCAAAGCATTTATCCCATATAATTAACCTCTCTTAATTCCTTAATCACTTCTTACTCTTGCATTCCTTCATTTCTCAAGTTTCCAAGAAAAATTCTCTCAACATTCCTCCTATTTCACACGCCTAACTCCACTATCCTCCATCATTTGGTGTTTTTCCTTTACAATTGTGACTTGTGAGTATAATGTTTAATCTATGATTTAAAATTCATGTATGATTTTGTGATGTATTTTTCTATCTAAATTGATGTAGGATGTATTTACACTACCAAAAACGTTGCAGATACCCACGCTTAAAATGCATGTAGGCACGCTTATATGTGAGGCTGATGGATTTAGCCACGCTTTAAAAAGCGAGGTCTGTGCTTGTGTGGGTAAATTTTAGGCACGCTTAATAAGCGTGGCTAGAATTACTCATTGTCACGTTTATAATAGTGGTTGGTAGTACCTATAGCCACACTTATAGGTGTTGTAAACTATCCTGACTTAATAAGCGAGGCTAAATTATTTCATAGTCAATTACTTTGCTCGTGTTTTCACACACATATAAGCGTGACTAATGAGTATAATTTTTATTATTATTATTATTATTTTATTATTATTATTATTATTATTATTATTATTATTATTATTATTATTATTATTATTATTATTGTTATTATTATTGTTATTATTTATTTTGGCAAATAAAATTTTTTCATTCACCACAATAAATCAAAATACATCAAAATCACTAGCAACTATACTCAATTAGAAGCAACTATACTCAATTATACTTAAATACAAATCAATAACCACATACCAGATTTATAAATCCTTTTCTTTTGGGAGATCTTAACATCAAGTGTCAAATTAAAATATAATATAATAGAATAAAATAAATATTAGGGACGTACAATATTCTTCAAGAACATTTATTTTCCTTAAACTATGTTAGTTTTGAATGTTTATTTTGACGCCTTAGACTTTCTGAGTGTGGCAAACACCCTATTTTTACTTTTTATTACTATTAAATTTTATTCATGTGTATTATCATTTACATTTTTATCAGTATAAAAATCAGGAGTGTTACAATTGGTATCTATAGTCCATGAAAGGGGATATGTTATTTTTGTGACATTATATAAATGTACATTGTGAAAAATTTACAATGTGTGGCAATTCAAGTGTTTTATACTATATGGGTATATTTTGATTTATACTAAATATATAGAAATACTTATGTATGATTTTGTGGATTTTAAATAAGAAAAAAAATATTATTTTACAGTCAAACGTTTTCAAGTATAAATGGTTTGACACGTAAGAGTAACTATTCACTGAGTTGCGGCTCATATTTTGTGTTTTTGTTTTCCACAGATAATAACAAGTTCGTTGTCGTGTTTAATGCATGAGGTTTGTGCGACGTAGATCATATGTCATTAGTGTATTTTAATGTATTAGTGTTTGAACATTTATTTTCCTTAAACTATATTAGTTTTAAATGTTTGTTTTGACGCCTTACACTTTTCGAGTGTGGCGGACACCATGTTTTTACTTTCCGGTGATATTAAATCTTATTCATGTGTATTATCATTTACATTTTTATCAGTATCAAAATTAGGGGTGTTACAACTTATTTGTTGCTATCTCTTAGATTATACTCAATTCAATATTATTCTTTAATAGACTGACAACAATAAGGAGGACTTTTATACTTCGATTTATAACCATTAAATAGCATACACTTAAGAGCTCAATTTGCATCTAGAATCAATTCAACATTGAATAATACTCTACGATTAACTCTTATCATGAACTAACTAAATTTTGTTCCCCATTTCTTCTAACATTTCCAATTAAAACCTAAACTAAAGTAAGGTTAACTAAAATCCCAACTTTCAATTACAAGCATCCATTTCATAACTTATTACCAAAAATATTAAACCTCTAACAACTACTCATTTCACAAATTCAATAGTTATATAACAAATCCTATACACACATAATTTAAATTAAGCTTATTAAAATTGATATAGTGGGGTGTACCTTGAAATGACAATAACTTCCCCTACAAAGATCTGAATCATGCGTTTCATGAGCCTATATTGGGTAAAATTTCGATACGAAAAACTTTTGAGAAATAGCACTTTTGCTAAAAATGGCCAGAAACTGGTTAACATTGCAATTTTCAAAACTGTCAAAATTTTATTCGAAAATCTTCTACATCACAATTCAAGGTAAAACATAGAAAATTAATAATCTAGATTACTAATAAACACATAACTAATTCTTCATTACAAATAACTCATTCACAAAACCTTAAAAACAAAAAGCCCCAAATTGATTTCATAACATAAACCCTCTTAACCATTTTTCGTTAATTGTGAATTATGGATCATTCGCAACTAGGTAAAAGAGGAATGTATAAGAGTTACGTGGTTGACATGAAAATTAAAGCGAGAGGATCGAAATTGAAAATCACAATACCTAATGAAATTGACCAAGCAATTGGAAATAATGGTCGTCACTTAGTTAATGAGTATGGGCGTATTGTGAGGACAAAAGCTCCCTTGAATGTGAAAAGTTGGAAAGAAGCATTTGAGGCAGCTGGAGACAATATGTTGAAGCTCCAATTAGGAGTATTGACTGCTTGTGTTGTAGTTTTAGTTATAATGGCATTAGCTGGTTGGCATTTTAGTCCAATTAGGAGTATTGACGGCTTGTGTTTAGTTTTAGTTACAATGGCATTAGCTGGTTGTCATTTTAGTCCAATTAGGAGTATTGACGGCTTGTGTTGTAGTTTTAGTTACAATGGCATTAGCTGGTTGGCATTTTAGTCCAATTAGGAGTATTGGCGACTTATGTTAGATTTGATGTTGTTTGGGGATGAAATTGGATTTTGTTTGGGCACCTTTTGTTTGGATTTTCTGGTCTTTGGAAATTTTTTGCAGTCAGTGACAAAGTTGGTGATAGCTACAACCATTTTGGACGCGCGATGTTTTGGGTTATGAATGTTATGAGTAGCTAATTATGTGCTTTGTAAATTTTGGACTTATTCAAAGTGCCTTTCACTTATAATTTTTTGCATGGAAAACTTATATACGGTAGGAGAATTATTTTGGAAAATTGCCTAGTCCATTACATGTATATGAATTACGTACATTTTAGACGCACGATATTTGGGACGTGTGATATTTTGGGATATGAATTAATATATAATGATAAAAAAATTGGTGATACTAGTTTAGTTGGTTATAAATTATTTATTAATTTAATTTTCTAATTTATATATAGATTGTAGGTTATTTCATAAGATAACAAAGTCGTTGCGAAAAATGTGTATGCTTTTTGCAATGGTAATAGTCGTTGCTAAAAACAGTAATAACAAATTTTACTTAATTGTTTTCCCTACAGTTAGGTCGTTGCAAAAGATAGACTATCATGCATTGCAACAACTTATATTGTTGTGAAAAACAAATATTTAACAACGATAAAAGTTGTAGCTAACAATGTAGAAAATTTGGAACCGTCTTTTTTTGTTGCTTAAAATATTGTAGGAATTGCAACGACATGTCTTTTGCAACAATAAAACTCGTTATTAATATTACTTAAATTATTATTATTATTATTATTATTATTATTATTATTATTATTATTATTATTATTATTATTATTATTATTATTATTTTTTTTTTTATACTCCCTTTCAACATAAAACTACTACTTTCTTCTTTACTTTTAATTACATAGATATATCTTTCTCTTTCTTTATTGTTATTAATATTACTTAAATTATTATTATTAATATTATATTTATAATATTATATATGAATTGGGATTCAATAAAATAAACATTAACTATATTCCCAAAATTTGGAGTGTTACAATCTACCCCCCTTAAAATAAGTTTCATCCTCGAAACTTAAAAGAAAAAGTTCTTGTGTAAGAAAATAAGTACCTTTACATAAAACAATATGGAAATGTCATTCAAAATCAAAATCAGAAACGAAAAGGTAAATCATTGCTTATTCGAAATATTGATTATGCCCCATAATCCGCCACTATCTTGAAAATTTTACAATTGCTTGATATTAATATTTATTGGTTAATTGTATAATGCAAAAATATGAAATAAACACCAAACGACATCATTTTTTTGTACATTTATGAGACACTTATATGGACAGTAGGTATATATTAGAACCCTTAGATTAATTTTATTGTACATTTTTAGACTTTAATGAATTTTATTGCTTTATTAGTTAAATTGGCTATATTGATTATTTAAAATATTATATATTAAAATCACTTGAAATGACTTAAATATAATATTATATGACTTTTGGAACATGTGGAAAATGCTACATAGTTATTGTAATTAATTATTAATTTATTGAGTTATTTGGAAATTGTTAATTATAAAAAGGGACTAATTTGGTGAATAAGAGCTTTAAATTAAATCACTAAATTAAATAATTACCATTAACCTACTGCCACCTAGTTTAAAAACAAATTAACTTAAATAATTTATAATTTTCATAGATTAATTATTATTAAAATATTATTATCTTATTCTAGTAATCAGAAATCATAAATTTATTAGTAATTAAATAAATAAAAGAAATTAATAAAATAACCATAAAATCACTAAATATAATAACTTATAATGACTAAGAAATAATGTCCTTGTAGGAAAATTATTTTATATTATTTTTTCAAAATTATTGTTTTAATTGCCGATAAATTGCAAATTATTGAGAAAACATTATTTCTAGGAAATCTCTTTTTATAACTTTTAATAAAATATATAAAATATATTCTAGTTGTTTCGAATATATTTTATAACTATTTAAATTTATATTATATTTATTTTACTTAAATAAATTGAAAGATTTATTTCCATGCCTTGTAGTGATGCCCCAATATAGCAATATTTTATACACAATGTATATGTATGAGTTTGCAAGTAAGTATGTTTACCCCATGTGGGAAAAGTTGAAATTGTGATTATGTTGCAAATATAAACATATTTACCCCATAAGAGTGAAAATTATTACGATCATAAATTATACAAGTATGTATGTATGTCCCGTGTAGGAAAATTTATAATTATAATTTTCAAATGATTTATGAAATTTTGAAGTGGGATTGTGTATTTAAATAAACACATGTTCAAAATTAAAATGTTTTGGGGACTAGTATGCCATGACAAAAGTTGTGTGCACATCTACGGTACAACAAACGTTGTGCTTGTATAACGACGTAACAAGTGTTATGCGCGTACATGATGTGCTCGATTTAGAGCACATATATATCCCCATTATAGTGTCGAGTCTCGTTGTTTCTCATAATCTCATTAGTTTTATACGTTTCCCACTTGATTTTACCTTGTTCTTGTCTCCGCGGTGTTTTAAGGCTATTTTAGGTATTTTCGGAGATTTTGAGGTGAAGTAGATCAATTTCGAGGCTTAGAAACCATAATCGATGATGCAACGCGAGTATCGAGGCCTTCCCGAGTGCCCCCAAGTCGTTTCCAAAGACATCACGAGGTTCGGAGACCATTAAGGACTTGATTGAAGTCGCAAAGGGACAAGATGAGGCACATTCGGTCAAATACTCACTCCATTCGGTCGAATGGATATGCTTGCGCCTAGGAAAAGCTTCAAAACTTACTAGAAATGCGGAATGAAGCCACATTCGGGCGAGCCAACCTGCATTCGGGCGAATGCCATGAACCATTCGGGTGAATGGATTTGTTTTTCACAAGATTCAAGCTTGAAGCCTCTGGAAACCCCGAATGAAGTCCATTCGGGCGAATGGTTTAGCCATTCAGGCGAATGGAGCTGATTTTTCGCGCAGTTTGATTCTTCGCAAGTTAAAACCCGTGGCTTATTTTAGGGCTTTTAAGGCACATCTTGTTTAGGCTATTTATACCCCATTTTCTGAATGTATTAGGTATGTCTAGCTTGAGGGAAACACTCTCAACTTGTTCATCAATCTATTGCTTTCCTTTTCAATTTCATGCCCTAGTTTAGCGTTCTTGCTTTCCCTTTCATTCAAGCATTGTAATCTTTACATTCAAGTTCAAGTTTATGTAAGTTTATCTTTCCTTTAATGCTTTCTTGCTTTCAATACTTTCATTTTGATGTTCTTCATTGCTTTCTTCACATTTGCTTGAGTAGTGCTTCATTGATTGTTCATTTGTTCTTCAATATTGCTCTTGTTTTCCTTATGGCTTTATAGTGTAGTTGTTGGTTTCATTTAGTGCTTGCTTCTTGTTTCTTGTTGGTTTATTTGTTCTTCATCATGCCTTCATTTACTAATTTTGTTTTGGTAGTTTTCATCATGTGTGAGTAGTTCTTTTAAGGGTTGTAGTTTGGTGAAACCCTAGGTTTGGTGATTGTTCTTCATGAGTTAGATTAGGGTTAAGGTTTTGTTGATTGATTGATGATATTCGATTCGAATCTTGTCCTGCCATTCTTCAAGAGACATAGGGCGATTATGGGTCGTTCGCATGGCTATTATAGTCACCAACTTCCCCTCGCTATCTAGAGTGTCTCGATCGATCACCGTTCGATCTCCCTTGACCTAGCTTTCAATGAGACCATAACAACCGACCTAGGGTGAATCCTCACCACCCTTGTTTGTCTCTTATTGTTTCTTGTCATCTTTATACTTGCTTGTTTATCGCTTTAGTAGTTTAGACTATACACCCATTCATCCTTTAACCCACCTACGTCAAGTCCTTAGTCGATCTTGCTAGCTTTGTCCTCGTGGTTTGATCCCCGACTTACCTCTATACTCGTTATAGTTGTATAAGGGTGTTTTTGTTAAATATTGTTTGAATAGCTAGGTTCTTAGTATAACGACGTGCTAGAAACCGGTTATCAGTACAGAGGGCACCGTTTAGTGTACCTAATTATATATTTTTGGATATGTCGCGAACTGTGAATCGCTACCACTAGTCACAAGATGACTACCCCATGAAAATATTATTAGCTCATAAGTTTAAGCCATTGTTTTGAGTCAAGTATGACTTTTGAGATATAAGTTTAATCTTGAAAAAATGTGTTTAGGCAAATCAAAGTTTTATTAACTTGTTTAACAGACACTAGTGTGCTTATACTCAATCTTTTGCTTTGGTTTGGTTTTGGTTCAAGTATTTTACTTGGGCTGTGGTTTAATCTTTAAGTAACCCCTTAATGGGGCTAGCAAAAGTGAGCTTCGCTTGATTAATACTAAATTCTAGTTAGTCTTTGCCTTCATAGTTTTGGGGATGTAGCAAGTTTTTGGGAAAACAAAATGTAATTAATGTTTAGTAATTCTCCATAGGGGGCGACTCACCGTGCGTCGATTTCAAATGGGCCAACTCAAACTATTTAAAAGACAGCCCCTCTCCTGAGAGACCGTCTCTTCTAGAGACGACTCTTTGGAGCCCAGCCCAACTCCCTACAAAAAATAAATACAAAAAATAACTGTACTTTGGAAGGAAGAGAGACGCACGTTTTTGGTAAGAAAAAACTGATTTTTTTTACTCAGAAATTTTCTGAGTAACTAGTTGAATGAGTTTCTTCATCTCTCTCACCAAACAATAAATTATACACACCTTCTACAACCTTAATTATTATCTAACAATTGAAGTAGTGATGGCCACGGAGCGGGTTAACTAGAACCGAACCGATCCCGAACCGCTTGAAACCGGTCCCGGAACTAGAACCGTTCACGACAGGTTCCAAACCGGCCCTGATAAAGCTTTATTATTATATTATTTAACATTTATATTCTTTTCCATAAAATTTTTAAACATTTATGGACGTTAATGAATTAAACGGTGAATTAAACAATAAAATGGTGAATTAAACGTCAAAATGGTGAATTAAACAAAAACTTGATGCTACCATGTGGAAAAAACTTACAAAATGATGAATTTAATGGAATTTAACAAGAACTTAACGGAAAATGCTACGGCAATTAAATAGTGTATAAACTGAATACTACCATGTGGAATTTTCTTAAAAAGGTGCTATCATTGACATTTCATTAAAACTTGATGCTACCATGAAATTTCCTTTTTTATAAATAGGCCGTTTATATGGATCGGTCTGATGGTGACCGGCTGATTAATGTTTTGGTCTTCATAAACCCAAAGCTGATCTTACTTTTTGTTTCTCCAAAATAAAACCTAAGCTTCAAAACGAAAACCCACAAAATTCTGTGGAGATCAATGGCGGAAGCATTGTCTAGGGTAAAGAAATGTTTGAGAAGCGGGACAGAGGAGGTGAAGGGTAAAATGCTGTTACGGTTGGTGCACAGACAGCAAAATGGTGAAGTAGGTAGTGAATTCGAGATTTTGGATGTGGATAGTGGTGATTTGTGTAAAACCCCTTTTACACTTTTTGGGATTGGTGGAATTTGTTCAATATTGGGTGTGGAATCAATCATCTACCTTATTGTCGTGCCTTTATTCAACAGTGACGATACCAGTGGCGTTGACATTAACAGCGAGCTTTATGTTGACGAGGGCATGTTCTCTTTAGATTTGAGCAAACCTGAGATTGGTTGGAAGACAACCCCATTTATGATTGAGAATGCTGAGTAAAAGCCCAAGTGCGTTTCGTGTTGTGGCAAGATATACGTCTTTAGAAGTTGTCGTTGGTCTTGTTTCATTGTGGTTTTCGATCCCCAAGTTAACCGCTGGAAGCCGTTGATGGATCCACCTCCTGTTCATGGCAACTTCGAGGTAGCTTATCCCGTAATTTCTTATCCTTTGCGTGGTCGTGTCCTTCTTCATCTCTTCACAACGACCACCTCCCACTCCCCTCCTCTATCCTGTATCTATGCTTATTATCCTAACAGCGGTAGCGGTGGCAATGGAGGTGGTCGTTGGGAGTGCCTTGATGACAATTTCAATGGAAAATGGCAAGCCCCTATGGTTGTTGTGGATGGGATAATTTATTTTTACTTCCGCGACTTTAATGAAATGTTTGAAGCCTATGATCTAAGTAGCAAACAATGGTTGAAGGTTGTCTTGTCATATGACTCAGAGTTTGCATATGCTTCCAAGGCTAAATTCGATGATTTACATTATTTGGGAGATGGGGTGTTGTGTTTAACTAGTTTCTGGTATAAGTTTCGGAAATTTGATCCTTGTACAACTAAGGATCACAGCTTGGTTTATGCTTTCAAATTCAAAGTGGAGCCTAGAAGAAGCCACCATCTGGTGCTACTTACTTCGCTTTCTTCCATATTCTCTCCGCTTCAAACCTTCAGCAGTATCCGTAATTACCTCGCTATCTAGGTAACAAACTTCTAGCTTACTCTTGATAATGCTCATCACTTATGATCATGGGTATTCTAGAATAAATAAGGAGTTTCATTACTTGATACAATCTTTTTTTTTTTTTTATTTCTTTTTCTATCCTTTTTGTTGTGGATTCTCCATTTTTTTATTCTTCTTTTAGATATTTCATCTTTTTTCTTCTCTTCTTATGGCTTCTTTGTTTTTATTCAAGTTTTTCTTTTTAAAATTTTCCCTTTTTTTGATAATCTATCTAATCTTTTTTAAATTTAGGTACCCTCTTGTGCTATTTTGCTGTATATTAGTAGATTAGCACAATGATAATGAATCCATTTAGATTTTTGATGCAATTATAATATGAATATCATTATTTCTAGTGTCAGATATGTTCTAGAATTGTTTTATAAGCTTTTTAGTCAAAAGGTGTGCCTCGCCTTTGAAAAGCTCGCGTTTTCGCCTTGCACTTTTTAAAACTAAGCTTATATTTCATAGGAATTTGGACTTCTTAAGAAATTCTACTTTCATATTTTTTAAACAATTTGTCAACCAAAAGCAAGCCTATTTAGCTACTTTCTATGAAGTCTAAATTCCAAGAGATTTTAGGTGCAACCAAATGACTCCGAAGTTGAAATGTTGAGTTACCACCTTTTTTAAATTTGTTGTTTTATTGGCACAAGTACATGAAATCCATTTTTTCTGTACTAGAACACAAGAATTTAAAAGCTTAACTTGTAAACAAGTTTTTTTCAAGTTCAAAATTGACATGTTTTTATTTCAGTTAATTTATACAATATGTGTGTAATCAATCAACTTATATAATAGAAGAAGTAAACTTTGAAGTTATAGGATTGTTTAGATAATTTATTAATAAGTGCTATTATTAAAAATAAATACTTCAATACTACAGGTCATAATAAGGTTGGATTTGTAAGAACTTCTGATTTACATCATTGTCATGAAACAAAACCAAATATTATGGTCATCAAAAGGAAGTATATAGAAAATATTGATAAGGAGGCATTTTAAATTTTGTTAGATTAGAAGATATCCAGGAAAAAGGTCTTGAAAATCTCAAAAGAAATCAAATAATCTTAGAAAATATATGAAGCTATTAGTGGTCAAAGTTGATGAGCTAAGAAGGCCTTGATAGTAATGTGACGTGGAACCTCATTATAGCTATTTTTTTCCACAACATCTTTGTGCATTATCATTATTCCTGTACTTCAATGTCAATGAGTCCGGCTTAGGTGTGATTTGGGGTAGATGTACGCAACCATACCCTTGTAGCAAATAGGTTGTGTTCAGTTAACGTTTGATTGCAAACTTTGCAACTTCACATGAATAAGAATTGAAAATGATAGAATGAGTCATTTTAATTTTAATATAGTTCATTACAATCTAAAACACATTTGTGCCAACCAAATGAAGTCATTTTCTTGCTTTAAGTTCACAACAAAATGTAGAGTTTGGATCATGGGGTGGGGATGTGTTTCATACTCACCTCTAACTCAGCTTGTAAGAATGATTATGTGGTATTTATATTTTCTATTTGAGGGATGAAAATTTGCAAGCATAAATCCTTTTGGGGGCATCTGCACCTTCCCCTCATGTTATCATTTTTAGTCAATTATTTCTTCTTCTGTTGAACTTAGCTTTTATATACTCCTAAGTTTACTTAACTATCGAAGTAGATAAATATCCGGATGGCTAAGGGTCGTAATGTTACATCGAGCACAATATTAAATTGCAAAGCTCATTTTCTACCCTTGCTTACTTATTCCTCCTTGGACATGGGCTAGAAGCGTATTGAAAGCTAATTGATCCTGTATTTGTTCTTGCACGTATTGACACGTGTAGAGCTACATTTTGGACACGTCAACAATGCAATTACATTGTTGTAAATTGCTATAAACTGATTAATTGAACTAAAACAGTAAAATAGAATTAAAATTATAAAAGGACAAAAGTATGATTATATAATAAATTGAATGAATAAAGAAAGATCACAACCCTAAAAATGGTAAAAAAAAAAGATAAATCAAGCACTTTGAAAAGATTGAGGTCTCCTAAAATGAGTATAAACTTTTCCAAATACTTAACAATTTTTCTCATGATTATGACTCCCTAATCTCCTCTATTTATAATAAACTACTAACTTATTCCCCAAGTTACCCCTAACATAGTAATTACCCCTTTGTAAACCTATTATTCCAAATATTTGGTCATTGCAATACCGACCGCCTGAAATTTCACCTTGCCCTTACGGTGGATAAAAATTAGCTTGACCTTCCACCGTATACAAGAAAATTTCACTCAGAAAATGGTTCACAAAAGTTGGTGCGTAATCTTGAAACATAAAGGGGTCAAGGCTTGAAAAAGGAGTGAACATATGTAAACCTGTGCTGAAATTTCTCAAAGTTGCAAAAGGCATTGGGCTTAAATTGGTATGGGCTACTCTAATATAAATTTAAGAAGTAGATCATGTTCCCACAAACTCATCACATCTGCTCATGTCATTAATGACATCATCATCAGATAAAAAATTACACAAAATCTCACAAGAGACGGTCTATAGCATAGACTGTCTAGTTGGGCCAGCCCATAATCCCAAAACAAGTAACTGTTCAGATTTTAAAAAATAAATATTAAAAATAGAAACCGTTCAGAATGGCAAAAAGAAACTGTTCACCTTCGCGCGCAGAGTTTAGTCATTTCATCTTCTTCTTTCCTCTTTACTCCATTTCATCTTCTTCTTTCCTCATTACTCCATTTCAGATTCCCAAAAAGAAACAAGTAATATTGTGCTCAAGATCTTCAATTCTAGGTATGGTTTTCAAATTTTTTTGATTATTTTTTTCTTGTTGAGTCTCGTTTCACCGGTTGGTCTCCCATCACTATTATCTGAATATTCATCTTATTCACCCGTTTATTTTTTCATCATCATCTCAAATCTTCATCTGCAAACAAGTAATCGTGGGCTTAAGATCTTCAAGTCTAGGTATGGTTTTCGATTTTTTTATGGCTGGGTAGTCTATCTTGAATGATTCCACAATTAATTTCCACTTATGGCTGGGTAGTTTAATACCAAATTCAATACTTTCATGCTTCTTCAAGCAATTTTGACTACTGCTTAATTTATTGACGGCAATTTTTCAAGCAATTGATAGCAATTTATGGCTGGGTAGTTTAATACTTCAAGCAATTGATGGCAATTTTTTCAACAAAAATTAATGTATTGATACAACCAAAAATAATTGATGGAAATTTCGTTTATTTTTTTGTTTTCTATGGTGTAAACATAGTTTCACTAGGATTGTGACTACTCCAATTCATGGCATGTAAGTCCATTTTTTGTCATTTTTGGGAGTATAATGCTATACATTTGGGATTATAATGTTACTTGAAATTGTGATTATATGTTTTTGGGTTTATAATTCTTAAGTAGCTATGAAATTGGGATTATAATGTTATGTATTTGGGGTTATAATGCTAAATTGTTGGGATTATGATGTTATGTGATCGGCAGTAGCTATTTGTTGTTTTTGGGGATTATTATTACAGTTCATGTGTGTGCATATTTAAAAAGTTATAGTAGGTAGAGGCTGCTGGTCTTGCCTAATTACGTAGCATATTTCTTGTTTGCAGTTGTGATGATGGTAATACATTATTATTTTGACTTGGTATTGATATGTGTGGGAAGGTGATAGTTTCAACTATTCTCTTTTCATTTAGGGGATAAAAGGAGACTCTATTGTAAGGAAATTGTTCGTAAGTAGACGGGTTATGTTGAATTTTACATTTCTGTTCCACGTGGTATAAGGTCCCTTATCCCAGTATTGGTAGAACCCGGGTTTTGTCGTTTTTGTTGACACTAGCCTGTAAGTTGGCTGAGCTTGTTCTTTTCTTTTTCTTTCTTATTTTCTTCTTGCTATTGTTTTTCTAATGTTGCTCTTTTTTTTTTCTTTTTTTTCCTTTTTCCCAATTCTTTCTGTTCATTCCTTTGTTTTGTGGTAATAGTCTCTTACCCCTTTTGCTCACATTTTTCTTTTCCTTATCCATCCCATTTGGATACTCTTCTTTGCATTTTAAATCTACTAATCCTTCTTATTCTTTGAGATGTGTGTTCTTCTTTGCACATCATCTTTTTCATTTCCTTCCTCGGTTGGTTTCATGGTATATAATTGCCATGAGTTCATCCTTCCTTCCTTTATGGAGGTAGAGCATTGAATATGCCTTGTGGCTACAATCGTGTCCCGAAAGTTCTGTTTCCTCTAATTGTTCATCAAAAAACTCAACAAATTCCTTTTTTCCATTTTTCATAAATCTCATTCATAGAGGTTGATTTAAATGAGCGAATGATTTTGCTGCTAACAACCCTTATTAGCATATCTAAAAGTGGAATTTCAGACCCAAAACCCCCAAAAAATGCATCAAGATCTGGCACTTTAGTATTTTCTGGACTTACGCCATCTTCGGCGGTTTTCCGGTCACCGGAATCGTAGCGCTAGAAATATATGATAAATTGAATGAACAAAGAAAGATTACAGCCCTAGAAATGGTAAAAGAAAGATAAATTAAGCACTTCGAGAAACTTGAGGTCTCCTAAAATGAGTATAAAGTCACCCACCAAATACTTAATAGTTTTCTTCATGATTATGATTCCTTAATCTCCTCTATTTATAATAAACTACTAACTTATTCCTCAAGTTAACACTAACATACTAATTACCCAAATTACCCCTTCGTAAACGCATTATTCCTAATCTCCTCTATATATGATAAATCTTTGAGTTGTCTATGCTGTAATAATTAGTGATCGCCACGGTCCGGGTTGGGCCGGTTCCGTTCCGGTTCCGGTTCCATCTGGAACCTAACCCGAACATTTTCGGTTCCGGTTCCGGACGGTTCCAAACGGTTCCTTGGCGGTTCATGAGGCGGTTCCGGCGGTTCCAATACTCGGGTCGGGTGGGTCGGACCATCGGTTCCATTCTTATTTTTCCTTTAATTTTAATTAAAAATACTATAATAATGCGGACGTACCTTCGTCGATTACTTGATTATTATTGAAATTCAATGCTTGTCATCGTTATTAAAATATTTACTAAAAAGAAGGAAAAAAATAAATTAATAAGAAACGATAAAGATGATTAATAAAAAAAGGGGGAGAGAATGGACTTGAACCTAGTATCTCGAAGAAATACTAAGCTGCCTACGTATCCCGAAGGAATCAAAGCCCACGTAGTTCTTTGTCGTACCTTGTATTTTTAATTGTTGAATGTTGATGTTGATTGACCGTGGTCCGTAATCCATGATCCTATTCGTCATCGTCATATGGTTGGTTAGATGCTTCCGCCGACTCTCCTCCCGACGATGATGCAGATGTATCCATCATCATCCATGGATCATCGTCGTCTTGATCATCATCGGTCTTGAGTCCTTGTGTTCGGACATCGCTTGATCCCAATCTTTCTTGCAAACACATATTTGAATAGTATGTGGAGCAAGACGAGATCTCTTTTCGTAAAAGCAGGAATTTTAATAGTAGAAGCAGACTCCGACGCAATAGTAGAAGCAGGAATTGCCAGGATATCCTTTGCAATTCTCGATAATATGGGGAATTTTAATGATTTTTCTTTCCACCATTGTAAAATGTTATAACTACTTTGGTCGATTTCAAAGTGATGTTTAAGATAATTATCTAATTCTAAATATGAAGCGGAGGGGGAGGAAGAAGATGATCCTATAAAAGTATCATCTTGACTTATTATGTTAGCTATTATGGGGTTATAATACATGGGACGTTCCGAGACGCTAGCACGCCTAGACGTATTGCGACTCGGGTTATATATACTAGAATAATGATCATAAAGGTCTGCTAAAAGTTTTTTACAAGTTCCTACATAAATATGTACATCACTAGACGGGCGATCTAATGCTTGGTAGTAAAATCCTATTATTTTACTTAGGTATTTCGTCCTAAAACACGGATCTAAAATTGTCGCAATTCCATAAATATAAGGAAAATCAGTGAAATACGCTTTCCACTTATCCATCATATCTGCAAGAATTGGCTTTAAAAAAACGTTACTATCATCATGAGAATGTCTAAGAAGATGATAAAAAACAGTAATACATTCACTTATTACTAAGTGAACGTTTGGTTCATAAACATATGAAAAAATCTTAGTAGCGTGGACATATGATAAGTGCAATTATTTGAACTCATCATTTACATTTTTGCGCTCCTTTTCGATGTTTAGAGGCGGTTTAGGGTTGCTTTATGTGGTTTCACTCCATTTTGGTATTCCATGTCCAATTTGTAGCCAAATGGGTGAATTATGGTACTTTGAGTCATTTTTGCGGGTTTTTGGTGCTAATCATGTTTACAAGGCTCAAAGAACGTATCAAGCTATCAATTTTGTCAAGCCATGAAGAGTAAAAGAGCAAAAGAGTAGAAAAGTGTTGTCAATGCAAAAGTATTAAGGTGAAATTTGATACATGTCTACTCTTTTGGCTATAACTTTTGATAAGAGTATCTTATTAATACAAGGGCTTTCCAACGGTATATTATACGTCTGATTCTGATAACCGAGCAAGAAATGACGAGCGTTGAAGTTGATGTAGTTTTTCAGTCCGGGGAAACCGTACGGTTCCGGGTCCGGTTCCAGTTCAGGTTCCAAGGAACCGTTGGGCCGGGTGAACCGTTCCGGTCCGGTTCCCGGTTCCGGGGCGGTTCCATGGAACCGTTGGTCCGGGTGAACTGGCCCACGGTTCTTTGGTCCGGTTCAAACGGTTTTTTTCCGGCGGTTTCACGGTTCCGGCAACTTTTTTCCGGCGGGTTCACGGTTTCGCGGTTCGAGACCGGTTCGGAACTTGTTGCAAACGTTCCGGTTCCGGGACCGGTTTCAAGCGGTTCGGGAACGGTTCGGTTCCGGGTAACCCGCCCCGTGGCCATCACTAGTAATAATTAATGTACCTCCATCACTTTATTGACAATGCACTACATCACTACCTATCTAGTGGTGCACTTATTGTTTGCCAAGTGGTGAACTTATTGCTTTGCCAGAGGAGTAGAATTCAAATCAGCTCCTATTTTATGTGAGAACATAGCTTTTTTCCCCAGTAGAGTGAGTTAGTTGGATTAAAAGCTTGCTTCATCATAAGTGAGTCAACATGTCATAAATGGGAATCCATATCAAATGCAAATGCTTTGTGGCTTGAAAGACCATTTAAAAGAGATGAAATTAAAAAGACAATTTTGAATCGAAAAAGGATTCAGAAGGTAGCAAATTCTCATGCCCAAACTTGTTTTCTTTAGAATTCTTTAAGAGTGCGTGGGAGTGGCCACAAAAAGGTATTCTCTCGGTATTTGTAACTGACCGACCAAGACCCGTAACCAAAACTAGATAGTATACTTCTCAATGCCTTCACCATTTTCTATCTCTTCTTTGGTTTCATATATTCTCTTATGTGACAAGAGGCCACCATATTGGGGTTTGCAAGACCCACATGGTAACACCTCAGCCAAGGACGGGGACGGCCATGCCGGCGTCCAATGGCAAAGTATAACCATATATAAATGATCCATGCCTCCAAGAACTAAACCAACTGGGGTACCAATCCAGTGGAGTCACAATAACAACCAACTTAATATCTCATCCATAAGGGACTCATTCCCACTCATAAAACATAATTCACAACTTATAAATAAGGAAATCATTCTCATTCCATCTCATATAGTGCAACATTTCACTCTTGCGACATCAAAACTCATTCTCTACCATCTCTACATACCAATCCACACTTGAACAACAAATTAATAATGTTTAACAACAATTCATAATAGACATAATTTATATAATATTGTTACGCAAGGAAAACATATTCAAGATGCATGCGAGAGTTAGCTACTACGTGTACTTACCTGCAACTGTAAGATAACAAGTCACAACAATCACTTCGAAGGAGGTTCTTACGCCCCTCTTATGAATCGGGCACTTATATACGTTTAAAGTAAGACTAGTAAGTCTACTTGACTTCCTTTAGGAGCTACTTGCTCTATTAAGTACCCTACTTTGATCCTTACAAGCCACAACTCATATGAATATGCAATCTAATCATACAGACAACATGTTTACTCACAAACAATGCCATAGATCAATCTAACTATAACATTAGTTTCCATTAAATTCTAAAACAAGGCATGTTCAAGAGGAAAAGATTCAATTTATACACTTTTGCAATAAAACAAGACTATTTGGCCTTAAATAGTATAATGTAGTGTATTACACTCGATTTCAATGCATAATGATAATGTTTTTCCATCAAATTTGTTCTATTCCTCAAGGTTTGAGGTGACAACACATAAGAACAAAGCAGTTAGTAGGCTAGACATCTCATAACCATAATAAGAATTAGTTTGGCAACAATTTAATACTACAACAATTAAACATCAACCATGTACCCATGATTAACAATGACAACACGTAATCATCGCTAGCGACACATGATTCAATAATTCTTTATTAGTAATTTTATACAATAATTCTTTATTAGAAATTTTATACAATAATTCTTTATTAGTACTTTTTATCACCACAAAACCAACAACAATACTCACATTCACCACCATTATTAATCAAAAAATAACACTTATCAAAAACTTGTATAAATTTGTCCCAATATCACAAAATCACCAAAATACATAAAAGTAATACATAAAAAGTTGGGGAAGATATTCCCGAAGCTTACTCATACTATCCTATTTATAGAGTAGAATAGAGGTAGAGATTACTTAACTTAGCAGGGGATATGATGAATTAGGGAGGCTATGACTGAAAAAGAAAGCTCCAACTTGCTCTGCACCATGTCCCTTTGCAAACTAGCAAACCCCAATGCAAAAGGAAAGGTGAAAAGCTGATTTTAAGAAGTCGGGGCAGCAGGTCTGTCGTGGGGCGCAGAGATGGTTATGTTCTGATGTTGATGTGCTGTTGTCGGATGCTGTTGCACTGGTTGTACAGCTTTACTGCGGTCGAGGGGCTGCCTTAGTGACGAGGGACTACGATTATGATGAAGTTTCTGCTGTCAATGTGGGCCTGCTGTGCTGCTGTCAT
The DNA here is from genome assembly GCA_019425755.1 of Amaranthus cruentus. NCBI lineage: Eukaryota > Viridiplantae > Streptophyta > Magnoliopsida > Caryophyllales > Amaranthaceae > Amaranthus > Amaranthus cruentus. The sequence continues at coordinate 674,631 of CM033464.1, forward strand.
TGTGCTGCTGTCGCTGCTGTTGTCTTCAGCGATGTGCGAGGAGCTGGACAGCATCGTCTTGATGATGGCAACTGTGTACCAAAGCTGGTGTGAAGGCTCTGTCAAAGCAATGGCTGCCAGCTTCGTGTAAGTTGATGGCTTCCTCGTTTTGTTGTCGATGACCTCGCGTGGCTCGACGTTACACCACATTTCACTTGATCAGTTGGCAATTTACTACCCAAAGTTGCAACATCAAAACTTTTTACGTTATTTCGATGGCTAGGTTGTGGTTGATTTTCATTTTTTTATTTTTATTTTTAAATTAATTTTAAGTTTTTAAGAAGAAAAGAAAAAGAACTCCTTAGCAGGTTATAGGTTCATTTGTCACTTAAAATCAAATAGACCTCAAAGTTGAGATTTTTTAATATAATCTCAAAATACGGTTCTTTATTCACAAATGACCTGAAGTTGTGAATTTTAAAATCAAATATTCCTTTAAAATATTGTACTCAACCCAAAGTGTGAAGCTTATTGACATGAAGCTATTCCTTTAAAATCAACAGATTTTGCTTGTGATTCAGTATTAAATATCTCTATTACCCTTAGGTCCTTTAATCTCTTGTTGAAATTTTTACAAGTTTTGAGTTTATAATGCCATTGCTTTGGAAATTATTGGATTTGTGTTCAATGATTTCTTGCTGATTTGGTTCTATTTCTTCTGGAAAATGACGATATGTTACAGCTTTGAGAGCAGCTGGAAAATGGAGATGTACAATATGCATGTTTGAGATCTTGTTCATTTATGGATTGTAAGAATCTCCCTATGATTCAATGTGCACTTTACAATGTATTTATAAATTAATTGAGGAATGTTAACTTAAATAAGGAGTAACAATCATTTGAGCAACTCTATGGACGGGATACACTGGGTAGGATGATGATGATGATGATGAATCATATCAGCAACTAAATCTGTTGTTTGTGCTATGCAATACATTGTAAATAATCATTTTGTTAAAGCTCAGGAGCTGAGATATCGATATCGAAACTGTTCTTTGAGGTTATTCAATATTATGTTTGAAAGTAGGGGCGGAATCAATGCTACGTGACCGATGTCAATTTACAAAAATGACAATTCAGTAAGTTGGTGGAAATTCTCTTTTACAAAAATTGTACTATTATGTAAGTTGGCTAAGTTGGTAGAATAGTTATCTTTTAACCCATTGCTCTGCAGTTTAAGCACACATGTAACCCTTCTTTTGATATTTTAAAATTTTCGAAAAAAGTTGTTAAAGAAATGACAATTAAAATAGTCAGTAAGCAGCACCTCCTCGCGAAAAAACATTTTCCTTTCTTCCTTCGTAGTTTCCTTTAATAACATCCACACCCTCTATCCTTGATTTATTTTCTCATGGTGATATTATGGCTTATTTATATTATCGACATCACTTTATTTTTTCCTGGATCTGCCCCTGTATGAAAGCACCTTATCATTTTGATAGCCATTGAACCCAATTAAATGGGAAATTGAGCCTCAACTATAGAGAAGGTAGATATGTAATGAAAAAGAAAGATGTGAAGAATATAATGTTAAGGGTGTGTTTGGATTGAAGGAAATGGAGGGAAAGGAAGGGGAGGGATTTGGAGGGAGGAGGTATCCCTTGTTTGGATAACAAATTTGGAGAGAAGAGATTAGAGGGGAGGGATTTGAAAGGAAAATTTGAACAAATTTTGTTAAGAAGATAATGTCTCCTAAAGAGGAAAGATTTGGAAGGAAAACACTTTCCTTCCCTTTCCCTTCCCTTCCCTTCTAAACAAACAATATACACTTTTCCTCCTTATCCCTCCCTTTCCTTTCCCTTCCTTTCTTTCCCCTTCCCTTCCTTTCTTTCCTCTCCTAATTTGCTATCCAAACATAGTGTAAGTGTTATTGTTATTTGTTGTTTGATATAACCATATAAGAAGAGAAAATAATGTGTTACTAGTGATAAATGGGAGGAAATAAAGTATGATGTCAATTACCCTTATGTAATAGATTGAGTCAACACAATTTAAATCTAAATGACAAGATAATGGGTTAATTAATCCCTTACCTACACTGAAAAAAGTCTGTACCAACACTTAGCATTATTTGTATGTTGCTAAAGCTAATTCAGAGAAGGGTTGGGGGTGAAGTGAAAAGTTACCATACAAGAAATGCTCTAAGAAGAGTTTTTGTTGGACAAAATTTTTTAAAAAATTTAAAAATGCAAGTCGTTATCCTAGATGGTGGTTTGCTCAACAGCTTACAATTCATGCGCAACAAGTTCTTCATATTAATGAGTTTCATAGATCACATTAATCATTTGACGTTCTGCTGGATTTCAATGATCTTGAAGAAACCTTGATGAGTCTATCAAAGTATGCGGGGGTTTAGATTGTCACTTGTAAATACAGAAGTTCAGTGTTAATTATTAAAAGATGAGAGCTTTGGGAGTCTATGAATATAGTGTTAAGTTTTACAATTTTTTTAATTCAATGTTGCACATGGTGATGTTTGATCAATTTAGAACAATATACATTCGAACCTTTCAAACCCCGTCTATGAAGTATCATAATCAAAAGCAAAAACCGAATCAGCAACATTACAGTTACACTAGTGTTGTTTAAGTCTAATTTTCATGACTTATATTGGGTGTATTAAGATATCTATAAGGCAGCAACAACAAAAGGAAAATTGCACAACATGCAATTGCACAACAATAACAAAAGGAAAATTGCACAACATGCAATTGCACAACAATAACAAAAGGAAAATTGCACAACAACAAAAGGATATCTATTAGGATTTCTAATTTTCATACCTTATTTTAGGTGTATTAATTAAGCTAGTTTCGCTTAGATGTTGTGTTATTGGTCCATTTAGTATTAGGATATCTATAAAGCAACAACAACATGCAATCAGTCAATCTGATGCTGTTGTGATATACGGTAGCAACAAAAGCAAACACAAAGGAAAAACATGTTAGAGTATATAACATATTCTAGGGACCTCAACCATCAGCTTAAGTTTTTGGTTGAGTTGGTTCCTTGACATGGTATCAGAAGCTAGGGTGACAAGAGGTCACAGGTTCGAATCTCAACCACCCCTCATTTAAAGTGGAATATTTAGCGCCATGCAAGGTTGTTAGGATCGGGATTCTACGCAGGATCGAAATCATCAGGTGGGATCGGATCGTTGGATCGGATCGTAGGATCGGATCGTTGGATCGGATCGTAGGATCGGTCGATTCTACAAATTTGTAGAAATAACAAGCTGTATGATGACCATGATTATTATTTAATGATTTTCAATATAAAAAAGCACTAAAAACACATCTTTCTAAATAATTTCCTTAGATTAAAGATACTAGCTTGTTCATCATTATAATCGTTATCAAAATACAAGTTTCAAAGATAGTATACTATGAACTATCACAAATCAGAGATTAAAAATCATATAAAGCTTAGCTTTTAATAAAATTTAAAAAATACAAATTCAGTAGCATAATTATTTAGTGAGTACCATATTGTAGAAATAAAGATATTGAATTAGCAAATTGGCAAATTACTCAAATAATCAAGATCAAAGTGAGCAAAATAAATACTCAAATCAAATGGAGAAGGACAAATCAAACCAAATAATCAACATCAAAGTGAGCAAAATAAATACTCAAAATAAATACTCAAATCAAAATAAATAATCAAGATATTGGTCGACTACTCGACTGTGAACAAGATAAATACTCAAAATAAATACTCAAATCATGAAGATCAAATACAAATTGTATATCTAAAGTGAAGAACGAAACTGAAGAACGAAATTCAGCAAAAAAACAATTCAAAACGATGATGAAGACGAAACTCAAAATAAATACTCGATTGTGAACAAGTTAAATTATACAATACTCATACAAATTCAGCAAAAAATTCACAAATTATATTACAAAAGTGAAGAACGAAAAACGATGATGAAACTGAAGAAGGATAAACGAGAAACTGAAGAACGAGCCTGGTGAAAGAAGAGAACGAACCTGTCGCAGCCTTAGATGATGATGATGAAGATGGAGGAGCAGTGGCAGGCGAGTGTAGATGGAGACGATTCTAGGGTTAGGGTTGAGAGAGAGAGAGACCAAGACTCTAATGTGAAGAAGGAATCGAATGAAATTAGCGTTTTTTTTGGGATTTAAGAAGTCAGCACTGTTTATATCGGGATCGGTAGGATCGGTCCAAAGTCACGATCCTGTTCGATCCTACACGATCCCACCGATCCTGCTTGCGATCCCACCTAATTCCGATTCTGCTCACGATCCTGCGCGCAACCATCGATCTGGGTCGTAGGATCGTACGATCCCACGATCCAGATCGCGATTCTGATAACATTGGCGCCATGTATGAGGAGGGCATGTGTTGCATCCACACTTCTTGCCCAAAGGGCTCTCGTGTGAGTAGGCGTGTTAGAGTATATAACATATCCTGGGGCCCAACCATCAGCTTAAGCTTTTGGTTGAGTTGGTTCCTTAACATGGTATCAGAAGCCTGGGTGACAAGAGGTCACAGGTTCGAATCTAAACCACCCCTCATTTAAAGTGGAAAATTTAGCGCCATGTATGAGGAGGGCATGTGCTGCTTCCACACTTCTAGCCCAAAGGGCTCTCGTGTGAGGGGGCGTGTTAGAGTATTATAACATATCCTGGGGCCTCAACCAACAGTTTAAGCTTTTGGTTGAGTTGGTTCCTTAACAAAACAAAGTGAAGACACACCCTCGATATTGATGATTGGTGACAAGTGTGGGCAATATGGTTACGATCACCTCTTGATCCCTTGCCAATCTGCATAGAGTTTTCACTTAAAATTCAGAGACGATTGAAGAGCTAAGTAAATGAATTGAGCCGTTGACACATAAAGCTAGTTGAGAAAGCACGGGAAAGTTTCCAAGTGCTAACCTGTGCCTCATGCTCTTCTTCAAAGACAGGATTATCTTCATCAGTAAAAGATTAGAACGAAGCTCAAAAGCATAAAAAGAATCACTCGTGCTGAAAGAAACTAAGATCGATTCGATGCGATATAGCTTGATGAACGATAACGGATTTCAATGACTTAACAAACGTATGAACGAAAATTAAATTGCGAAAGGAACACAAAGATTTAAGGAGGTTCACCCAAAATTGGCTACGTCCCCCGTGGTGTGTAGTTGCTTGCTTATATTATATGAGATCACTCTTACAATAGAGAATTACAAATGATGTAAGAGATAAAACAATAGGCTATGTGTTTAGGCTAAAGAGTTTGTTTGATGTGTTTGGTTGTTCACTCTAACTCACTACTTATAATGCCAGATTACTCTAAGAGTTACATAAGAATCAATGGAGGTAGTAATTCACATAATAAACAGCAATAAGAGACTTTAACAGCTGATATTCAATGAGTCGTAACTCCCTAAAGAAGTTGATCCGTTGAAAAACAGCATCCAATGCTGTCAGAAGACTCGCTCGACCGGGTCGAGCGGAATAGGGGGTCGAGCGGTCTGGTCGAGCGGAAGATCAGTAGCTTCTGGAAACATTCTGTCTTGCTGCTCGACCAAGCAGAATAGCTCGCTCAGTCGAGCGGGGGTCGAGCGGGCATCAGGTACCTTCTGAGAAGTTTGCTCGACTTCACAATTAATTTGGCATATTCATTTATCCTCCACATGATCCATAACTTCCTCATTCAACTCTACTTAACTCCTCATTGAATCCACCACATTCATACACCATAATTAAGTTAGCACACTTAATCACCCATCCTAATCTTTCTCTTAGGATTCCAATTCACGAATGCACACCACACATGTGCACTCAAGTCACATATTCATAACAATCTCCACCTTGACTTGAGTACACCCAAGTCAAAAACAAAACATCAATCCACTTCATATTACAAGAATACAAAACAAGCTTAACAAAAAACATACACACCACAATGCCCCAAAAGAAGGGCATCACATCAAGCAAAGAGCTAGACCAACCAAGTCAACACATAATTCAAACTTGGTTGTAGGCAATGGTTTAGTCATCATGTCGGCCGGGTTTGCACTTGTATCAATTTTCTTCAAAGTCACCCTTTTGTGCTCAACTTCATCCCGAATGAAATGATATTTGATGTTGATGTGTTTGGACCTTCTATGAAATGTATTTTGATTTTTAGCCAAGTGAATGGCACTTTGACTGTCACAATGTACACTTACCGAACACACCTTGTTGCACATCTCACCAATAAGACCCTTGAGCCATTTAGCTTCCTTGAATGACTCGGCGGCGGCTATGTACTCCGCTTCGGTTGTTGAAAGAGCAACCACATCTTGTAATGATGATTGCCAACTAATCGCCAAACCACCCAACGTTAACACAAGTCCACTTGTAGACTTTCTATTATCAAGATCACCACCATAATCCGAGTCGCAAAACCCGGTTAGCTCGCTTGAATCCTTCCCATACATAAGACAAAGATTAGAAGTACATTTCAAATACCTCAATAACCATTTAAGTGCTTCCCAATGTCCCTTCCCCGGATTAGACATATATCTACTTACCATGCTCACCGCATGAGCAATGTCGGGCCTAGAACATACCATAGCATACATTACACTACCAACGGCACTAGTGTACGGGATTCCCTACATTTGCTCTTCTTCCATCTTTGTTTGTGGACATAAATTCTTGGATAATTTAAAATGAGAGGCAAGAGGAGTAGACACACCTTTAGCATCTTTCATGGAGAAGCGTTGCACAACCGTCTCAATATACTTCCTTTGGCTAAGGTATAAGACACCCTTAGCCCGATCTCTCAAAATTTCCATCCCAAGTATTTTCTTGGCTTCACCAAGATGCTTCATATCAAATTCACTTGAAAGCAATACTTTCAAGTTCTCCACCTCAAACAAAGAATTACATGCAACTAACATATCATCAACATACAAGAGCAAATACAACAAAGAACCATTTTTAAGTTTCTTAAGATACACACAACTATCATAACAACTTCTAGTAAAATCATAAGAGGTCATGAAAGAATCGAACCTCTTGTACCATTGCCTATGCGATTGCTTCAACCCATACAATGATCTTTTCAACCTACACACATGATTCTCCATACCGGCAACCTCAAAGCCTTCCGGTTACTTCATAAAAAAATTTTCTTCAAGTTCACCATGAAGAAAAGCAGTTTTCACATCCAATTGATGCAATACCAAATCTTCCATCGCAACCAAAGCTAAAAGAATTCTAATAGAAGAGTGTTTAACAACGGGAGAAAATACCTCATGAAAATCGACACCCTCAATTTGAGAGTATCCCTTTGCCACAACTCTAGCTTTGTAGATTGGAGGAACACCACTAGAAGGACCCTCCTTCCTCTTGAATATCCATTTGCACCCGACGATCTTCTTTTTCTTTGGTGCTTCAACGATATCCCAAGTTTGATTCTTAGCAAGTGATTCCATGTCTTGCTTCATGGCTATCAACCAATTGCTTGAGTCATTTGAGGCCATAGCCTCCTTGTACGTACCCGGTTCATGTAAACCTTCGACTTCGCTAGCAATGTTGAAAGCATATGCAACATAGTCACACTCTTCAATATACCTTCTTGGAGCCACGATCTTCCTCCTTTGTCTAGAAGTGGACAAGGGAGGAGACCTTTGTTGAACATTTTCATCATTCACATTTTCATCAATATTGGGAGGTTGAACCTCCTCTTGTGCATCAATAGGATCAATTACAACATTTTCAACATTTTCTACGGGTTTTTCTACACTAGAGACTAACATGCTTTTTTCATCAAATACAACATCTCTAAAGGTGATTATTCTTTTGGATTCATTACACCACACCCTATACCCCTTTACACCCACTCCATAACCCAAAAAAATGCATTTTCTAGCCCTAGGTTCAAGTTTGCCATCATTTACATGAATATAAGCGGGACAACCAAAAACTTTAAGACTAGAATAATTTACCGGAGTGTTGTACCACACTTCTTGTGGTGATTTAAACTTCAAGGCGGTATGAGGTGAGCGGTTCACCAAGTAACATGCTGTGGCCACCGCTCGGTCCAAAATTGCTTCCCCAAATTTGCATGGTGTAGCATACACCGAGCCCGTTCCAACAATGTCTTATTTATCCTCTCCGCAACACCATTTTGTTGAGGACGCCCTGCACAAGTTCTATGTCTCACAATACCTTCATTTGTACAATATTGAAGAAATTTATTATCAACAAATTCAAGACCATTATCGGTTCGCAAGGTCTTGATACTCCTACCGGTCTTTTTCTCCATCATTTTCTTCCATTCTAAGAAAACATCAAATACTTCATTTTTATGTTTAATGAAGTAACACCAAACCTTCCTTGAGAAATCATCCACAAAGGTCAACATATATTACAACCACTAAGGGAGGGCTTCCTAGAAGGCCCCCACAAATCGGAATGAATGTAGTCTAAAATCCCCTTAGTGTTGTGGATGGCGGGTTTGAAACTAACCCTCTTGTGTTTCCCATAAACACAATGTTCGCAAAAACCAAGGTTCCCAAACTTTCTACTATCAAATAAGCCTTGTTTGGAGAGTTCATACATACCTCGTTCTCCCATGTGGCCAAGTCTCAAGTGCCAAAGCTTTGTTTTTTCTTCGGACATTGTGGTTGTGGAAACGTTTGCGGAGCCGGAGATAGTAGAACCATCAAGAGTGTACAAACTCCCATTCATCTTCCCCTTCATCACTACAAGTGACCCCTTCGCAACTTTTAAGACTCCACCTTCACAAGTGATCTTACACCCGATTTTATCAAGAGTACCCAAAGAGATGAGATTCTTTTTCAAACCCGGAACATACCTTACATCGGTCAAGGTGCGCTCCATCCCATCAAACATTTTTATCTTCACATTCCCAACTCCAACAACCTTGCAAGTTGTGTTGTTTCCCATGGTCACATTTCCCCCATCAACACTTTTCAATGTTTGGAAGAAAGTTTTGTTGGGAGTCATGTGGAATGTGCACCCCGAGTCTAGAATCCATGCATCATCATCTTTGTACCCATGTGTGGCAACAAGAACGCCACCATCATCACTATCATTGACGTAACTAGCATCGGCATTGCTAGCCCCGTCCTTTGCCCCATTTTCACTAGCATTTTTCTTCTTCCATTTCCAACAATCCTTCTTGATGTGACCTTTAAGCTTGCAATAGTTGCAAGTCTTGTTTTTGTTGTTACGCCCCCGTGATTTCGACCTTCCTTTACCCTTGTTTCCACTCCCACTAGTGGAACCTTTCTCATACGTCCTACCTCTCACAAACAATCCATCACTCGAGCCACCCGGTGATTTTTGTGACAATTGTGTATCAATGAGATCCCTTTGAGTCAAGGAATTTTTCACATCGTCACTACTCAAGTTTTCTCTACCATAACGTAGGGTTTCTCTAAAATTCTTGTAAGATGGAGGTAAAGAACATAAAAGGTAAATTGCCAAGTCTTCATCATCAACCTTAACATCAATGTTTTGTAAATCCATCACAATGGAATAAAACTCATCTAAGTGAGGTTTCAAATGTTTACCTTCCTCCAAGCGTAAATCATAGAGTCTACTCTTCAAAAGTAGTCTATTGGTGACACTCTTAGCCATATAGAGTGACTCCAATTTCTCCCATATCGCCTTGGTGGTTGTTTCCTTAACAACCTCTCTTAGCACTTCGTTGGAAAGGCATAATTGAATTGCCGATAGTGCCTTTGAATCAATCTCTTCCCATCTTGCCGCGGTCATACCTTCCGGCATCTTTTCTACACCATCAATGGCCTTTTGCACACCATTTTGTATCAAAATGGCCCTCATTTTGACTTGCCATAAGCCAAAATTAACACTCCGATCAAACTTCTCTATGTCAAGCTTCATTGAGGAAATGTTTCACCAACTATGAGATTATAATAACACCGAATAATCAATCTTGGCTCTGATACCAATTGAAAGAAACTAAGATCGATTCGATGCGATATAGCTTGATGAACGATAACGGATTTCAATGACTTAACAAACGTATGAACGAAAATTAAATTGCAAAAGGAACACAAAGATTTAAGGAAGTTCACCCAAAATTGGCTACGTCCCCCGTGGTGTGTAGTTGCTTGCTTATATTATATGAGATCACTCTTACAATAGAGAATTACAAATGATGTAAGAGATAAAACAATAGGCTATGTGTTTAGGCTAAGGGGTTTGTGTTTGATGTGTTTGGTTGTTCACTCTAACTCACTATTTATAATGCTAGATTACTCTAAGAGTTACATAAGAATCAATGTAGGTAGTAATTCACATAATAAACAGCAATAAGAGACTTTAACAGCTGATATTCAATGAGTTGTAACTCCCCAAAGAAGTTGATCCGTTGAAAAACAGCATCCAATGCTGTCAGAAGACTCGCTCGACCGGGTCGAGCGGATCAGGGGGGTCGAGCGGTCTGGTCGAGCGGAAGATTAGTAGCTTCTGGAAACTTTCTGTCTTGCTGCTCGACCAAGCAGAATAGCTCGCTCGGTCGAGCGGGGGTCGAGCGGGCATCAGGTACCTTCTGAGCAGTTTGCTCGACTTCACAATTAATTTGGCTTATTCATTTATCCTCCACATGGCCCATAACTTCCTCATTCAACTCTACTTAACTCCTCATTGAATCAACCACATTCATACACCATAATTAAGTTAGCACACTTAATCACCCATCCTAATCTTTCTCTTAGGATTTCAATTCATGAATGCACACCACACATGTGCACTCAAGTCACATATTCATAACACGTGCCATAGAATTTGTCAAAGTAATCATATGAACTTGTCTGATTGAGAAAAAGGAAAAAAGACATTGTCATTAGCAAACTACAAATGAGCAAACATCACTTCATCACTTATCTTATAATCACTTAAATACTCGATGTAGTATGCAAAGTAATCATATGAACTTGTCTGATTGAGAAAAAGGAAAAAAGACATTGTCATTAGCAAACTACAAATGAGCAAACATCACTTCATTACTTATCTTATAATCACTTAAATACTCGATGTAGTATGCTCCTTAGTAATAGAGATAAGTGTACCAAGTACATCACAAGGAACAAATAATAATGGAAAAAAGGAGAGAGAATCTACTTTCCAAAACAACCCAAATCTTTGTTTTCCCGTTGACAATAGTGGAGAAACAATAAGCTGAAGAGACATTAACTTGATGGCTAAGCCTGATGTCTACCAAAGGTCATTTATAAGTTTCTACTTGATCGTCTTATGAGCTACACCTACCTGAAAGTACCCTTAATAAAATTGTTACTTTTGTCCCTCTTTGCCCAAAAATCCTTCGTCATCGTATCACTTGGCTTACAGAATTCATTACTACCAACAAAATTGCCCATGTTGTCCAGGCCACCTAAACCAATGAACCACTTCGCTCTGGAAAATTTGATGGCCACCTTAGTGGTACATATTTCCAAGGATTTAGAAAATTAATTTATCAACAAAAGCCCCCTTCTCAATGAGTTCAACATCCTTGTTCGTTTAGATTGTTTAGATTATTTAGATTAGTCTAATCTTGAGATTTTTAACTCATACTAAACCTTAGTTGTACATATTAGTATTATTATTAGTATAATTAATTATTATTATTATTATTATTATTAATATTTTTATTACTACTAATATTATTAATATTATTATTATTGTAATTATTAGCTTTATTAGTAGTAGTAGTATTAGAAACAAGGAAGACTAAGAAAAATTGAAGCAAAAACAAGATGCAGCAGCCAACTCGCGGCTCGTGAGTAAAGTCGCGGCCCGCGACCTGTGCATTCTAGCTTTTTAAAAGTTGTCGCCTTCACATTTTACTTTTGATTATGATTGGATGCAAAAAGCAGCAAAATAAACGAAGAAGATGGCTCGAATCAAAGTAATGATGTCTTCTCTTCTCTTCTCAATTAAGTAATCTTTTGTAATTTAGTATTTAAGGAATGGATTGTAGTAGTTTTGGTCATAGAGTTTTTTTTAGAATCAAAAACTTTTGCTGAAATTAATTTAGGGCTGTAATTGGGGAAAAATCTGAAAAACTTATTCTTCCTCATGCTTTTGATAGAGATGGCCATTGTTGGCTAAGGTTCTCATGCTTTGCCTAATTTCAGTATGGTAGCAACTTAAATAATTTATAAAACTTGCTTTAGTTTATAAGTTGTTTAAGAAGGATTATCATTTTGGTTAATTGTAAGTTTAGTTTAGTTTACAATTCCATAAGTGTATTGACTTGTTATGATGTATACTTGATGGTTTTTATTTATGCATTTATAAATCAAGCTTAAGGATGCTTTTCCTTTTAATAGATTAGTTGATTGTGTTGATTTGGGAAGATTGAAAATTAATGTGTGAAGTTAGAATGCTAACTAGTACTCAAGAATTGCTTTTATCTGTGTACAACCACATAATATTTATTAGTTGTTTTAAGTCAATATAAACAAGTTTCCTTATCCCTTACACATAACCACCCTATATTAGAATTCATATCTAAGAAGATACACCTAAATCATTTGAAGGTCCTATTTTTCCCTGTGGATCGAACCTCTGCTTACTATTATATTACTTAGTTGTATTATATTTAGGAGTAGTTGTAAATTACTTTGGCAAGCATAAATGACTGTAAAAATAGCATTGTCAAATTTGGCGTCGTTGCTGGGGAAAGTTTAGGCGCACCCCATTTTGATTTTGGTATATCTTTTGATTGTACTATATTATTTGTTTATAGTAAAAACTCGTGCTACCAACAAAGATATTTTGCAGTAGATCCTGAAATAGATAAGACACTTTTTAAGATAAGAAAAGAAATTCGTGAGTGTTTTGAGGAACTCCTTTTTGAAGTGGTTGAATCAATGGCTAGAGAAAGATCATAGCGAGAGTTGAAAGCCCCTAATATAGGACATCAACCTGTGTGCATCACCTATCCTACACAAGGGGAGGGTTCTACTTTTGAGATTAAATCAGGGCTTATCCATGTGTTCCCTACCTACCATGGTTCCAATGGTGAAGATCTAAACAAGTTCTTATCTGAATTCCATGTGGTTTGTAGTAGTATGAAGCCAACTATAGCTTCTGATGATGTTTTCAAACATAGGGCATTTCCTTTTGCTTTAAAAGATGCCGCTAAAGATTGGTTGTATTACTTGCCACCGGGTTGTATCACTACTTGGACGGATATGAAAAGACGCTTTTTGGAGAAATATTTCCCAGCTTCTAAATCATCAACTATGAAGAAGGAAATTAGCAACATAGAGCAATGGTCAAATGAGTCTTTTTATGAATATTAGGAGAGATTCAAGAGATTGAGTGCAAGTTGTCCTTACCATGGTTATTCCTATAATGATCTCATTTTATACTTTTATAATCGTGTTTTTAATGATGAAGTGCGAATGGTGAATGCAGCGAGTGAAGGTTCTTTCTTAAGCAAAACACCTACTGCTGTTAAGGAATTGCTTGAAGAATTAGCTGAGGGTTCAACACAATTTTGTAAAAGGGAAAATCCGAAGAAAACAAGTCTTGAAGGTTCTAGCTCTAATACTAAGGTTCACAAGTTAGAGGACTAGGTGGAGGCCCTTACTTCAATGATGAGGGATTTTATGGTGAAGAACAAAACTCAACAAGTAAAAGCTTGTGGAATATGTTCTTTAGATCATGCCACCGACTCATGTCCACAACTTCAAGAGGAAAGTTATGAAGAAGCGAAAGCTATGGGATTTCAAGGTTGATGTGCTCGATTTTAGAGCACATTTATATCCCTACTTGGTGTCGAGTCTCGATGTTTTACATTGGTTTTATATGATTTACACTCGATTTTACCTTGTTCTTGTCTCCATGGTGTTTAGAGGTCATTTCAGGTGTTTTCGGGAGATTTCGAGGTAAATCTGATCGAGTTCGAGGCTTAGACTTCAAAGTCGAAGAAGAGGCGCGTGTTTCGAGGCACTCACAAGTGTTTCGGGTCATCCCCGAAGATATCACGAAGGTCGAAGCTCGTTTGATGATTGATTGAAGCCTCAAAGTGACCAAGAGACCCACATTCGGTCGAATGGGACTGGGCTTCGGTCGAAGCTAAACATTGATGCACAAAATCAAGGCCAAGACTCACTGGAAATGAACGCGCCTCTAAAGGTAGCCAAATAGCCAAATAGCCACATATTGCGTTCAAGGTAGGCTATTTGGCTATGTGGCTAAAATCTAGCGAACGTGTTATCATCCCTGGTCTCAAGAAAAGTCGACTATGCTGGAGAAGAACCGACACAATACTTAGACCCCCTAACTAGCACACAAAATGAATGGAACTCGTAAGGAGTCCAAGAAGGCTCAATCCTTATAGGCTAGTTGAAATGCGCCTCTAAAGGTAGTCATCCAAGCCACCAACCAAGCAAACCCCAATTCCCCCAAGCTATGTGGAAAAAGGTCAGACTCTAGGTCCCAAAACATGCACAGGGCTAAGGAAATACGAGTTTGCATAAGATCAGACCACAGGAGTACACAACAGAAGCTCGCATGTCAGTTTCACAGCTCAACCATCTTATTGAAAACTAAACATGAATATGCAATATATACACTATGTCATGAATGCAAGATGAATATGCGAAATATATACAAAATGATGCATGCAATGAACTAAACTATAACTATATGAGACTAAATGCACAAACAAATGGGGGGGGCGACAATGGAGTTGACCATCCCTCCCCCAAGCTAAAGCTTTGCTAGCCTCTAGCAAAGAAGGAGAGGAGAAAGATGAAACATTAAGAACCATGGTCAACAAGATTGTCGCAACACCCAACACAAACACAAGCTAGCTAATAATAAAGAGAGAAGAAGGTCATACCTAGGCTAGGAGGGCTTTCACTCCTAGCATTACCATCACCAACATGAAGTTGTCTAATAACTCTCCGCTCCTTGAGAGAAGTGGAGGCATGAAGCGCGAAGGTAGAGCAATCGCCTCCCCCAAGCTAGGGTGAAGCTATATTCTTCATGTTTGGCTCAATTGCCCTTTTGAGCCTTCTTTCTCTTACTCACCCTTGCGGGACCGTTAGTATTGACCCTCTCAAAATCATCAAATAAAACACAAGCAAACTTGTGGAGGGTGAATTCTAAAGGTCGTTTGGATCTGCAAATTCTAACAAACAACCAAACGTGAGCACTGACTAGCAAAAATGCAATGCAATGAATGAAAAACAAAAATGAAACAAAAGAAACAAAATGTACAGTTGGGTTGCCTCCCAACAAGCGCTTCTTTAAGGTCTTTAGCTAGACCTGACTCACTACGCGGTAGCGAGTCAAACTCCGTAGGAGTTTGTCAAACTCACTCCCCACAACAGCAGAGGTTGGGGAGTGAAAGAGGGAGAGAAGAAAGAAATAAGGGAGAAACACAAAAAAGACCGACTTTCCATAACATGATGAAAAGTCGGGGGAAGAATGAACGGAGGGAGGGGGGAGGGAAGCTAGAGGCATAGCAACACAAGCATCAAGGCGAGCATGAATAAGAACGATCGGGAGCTTCTCATGATGACAAAGAGGTGTAAGGTGAGACTCAACAGAAGGCACAACTAGGGTATGCACATGAGACTCCTCAATAACGGGCAAGTCTACCTCTAGGTCATCGGGTTCACTAGCCGGATGATCATGCACATATGTGAGGGGCTCATCATGGTGAGGTGCACAAGGAACCTCATCACAAACCTCTCCGATTGGTGGTGCATCTACACAAGGGATGTGGGAGTCATGATGCAAGAATGTTGGGAGCGTACACTCCTCCAAATTGTCCACATCATCATAAGACTCACACAAAGGTTGATCATCAAGAGAAGGAGGGGAGCAAGCAATAGGGTGAGGGTAGTCTAGGTCATGGGTCTCTAGTCCTTCCTCAAAGGCCCTTTCGAATTGATTAACGCTCCACGTTTTCTCCAACTCAGTCCCTTCGGGAATACTGTCGTAATCGGTGCTCAAGGGGTAGGCATGTGGAACCTCTAGGGGAGGGAGTGTAAGGTATTCCTTTGAAAACCCGGTCTTGGCCACCCATTTAAAGAAATGCAAACAAAGCACAGGGGAGTGGTCAACGAACACATAATTGTAAAAACCCTCTATATACTCCCTAGTCTCACTATTCAATCCCTTATAAAGATTAAGGCAAATTTGTCATTTTTCAAGATTATGCCCATAAGAGAGAAAATCCCCATATCTAACAAAGAAGCTCCAAAAAGACTCATGCTCGAATTGATACAGATAGCAAGCCATGATGAAAAACAAAAATAACAAAAACAAAAACTATTCACAAATCACACCAATCCTAGAATCTAAACAAACGCCTTGTTCCCCGGCAACGGCGCCATTTTGATAACGGGTTTTTAACGCGTCGTTATACACTAAAAACCTTGGCTATGCAAACACATTTATAAACACCCTAAATACAACTATAACGTGTATAGAGGTAAGTTGGGGATCGAACCACAGAGAACAAGGGCTAGGAAGACTAAAGGTTTGGTGTGGGAAAGGTTAATGGTTGGTAAGAAGGTGGGTGAACTATGCTAAGAATGGATATAGGACAATAAAAGAAAGCGAGCTTAGGCTAGGTCCACCCTAGGTAGGTCCATTGGAAATATAGATAGGCTAGGTCGAGGGAGATCGAACGAAGGTCAATCGAGACACTCTAGACATCGAGGGGAAGTTGATGACCTATAGTCATGAGAACGACCCATAATCGCCCTATGTCTCACTAAGGAGTGGCAGGACAAGATTCGACTCGAATATCAATCAACAATCAACATCAATCTCAACCATCTTCCTAAACATTAAACACAAGACCAAAACCCTAAGGTTCCTCTAACCCAAGACCCTAAAAGACTACTCTAGCATATTGAAAGTAAAAGTAAGAAGAGAGGAAAGCAATAAACCTATTCTAGAAAGCATTAAAGGAACAAAAGACATGAAAGCATTAAATGGGAAGAAAGAACATGAAAGCATTAAAGTCTACACTAGGAAAGCAATAAATGAAAGCATTAAAGAAAGCATTAAAGATAGAAAAGCATTAAATGGGAAAACTTACATAAATGAAAGTGCTTGAAAGAAGAAACAAGACATAAATGAAGAAGAAACTAAGCTAGGGCAAAAATAGAGAAGAAAAGCATTAAAGATTGATGAACAAGAGAGGGAGGGTTACTCCCAATCAAGTCATGGGGTTTATGTTCAGAAAAGTGCCTTTATATAGGCTACAAGAGGTGGGAATAAAAGCCCTAAAAGAATCCTACGTGGCAAGCTTTACGAAGAAAACAAATCGCCGGATCTGAGCAGCATTCGCCCGAATTGGGCCAGGATTCGCCCGAATCCGTACCATTCGACCGAATGGGGGTCGAATTCGGCAAAAACAGAACACTTGGATCCTTGGCTTTGGGCTGCACTTGTGAAGATTCGACCGAATCTTAGTGGGCTTCGACCGAATTGGACCATTCGAGCGAATGGGTGTTCAATTCGCCATTTCCAGTGAGTCTTGGCCTTGATTTTGTGCATCAATGTTTAGCTTCGACAGTGAGTCTTGGCCTTGATTTTGTGCATCAGTGTTTAGCTTCAACACTTGTGAGTGCCTCAAACACGCCTTCTTTCGACTTTGAAGTCTAAGCCTCGAACTCGATCCGATTTACCTCGAAATCTCCCGAAAACACCTGAAATGACCTCTAAACACCATGGAGACAAGAACAAGGTAAAATCGAGTGTAAATCATATAAAACCAATGTAAAACATCGAGACTCGACACCAAAGTAGGGGTATAAATGTGCTCTAAAATCGAGCACATCAAAGGTCAAAATTGGAATTTTCCAAGAAGGAATGATCCTTACTCCAACACACATAATCAATGGCGGATCTAGGGTTCAGAGTTCCCTGGGGCACCAATGAATGGACGAAATTTTGACAAAGTTTCTTTTGTATAATAAGCAACTAAATGTTATGAATTTAGTTGTTTTATTATTAGTTTGTATAATTAGGTTTAATTTTTTTTGGTTATATTATTTTTAGAATAAATGTTTTGAATAAATGTTTTGAATAAGAGAATTTTTGAATTAAATAATCACACTTAGGATGACAAAAGATCGTTCTTGGATGTATGGAAGCATTGAATCGTCAAAATTTATTGATGGCGTATCAGAATTTTGTAGTGTTGCGGTTGAACATCAAGTTAGGACTGGGGGAGTTGGTTTTTATTGCCCATGTGTCAATTGTGGCAATGTATCAAGTTAGGACGGGGGGAGTTGGTTTTTAGGGAGCACATAGTTCGACGTGGGTTTAAGCCTCAATATCATGTTTGGGTTTGGCATGGTGAGGAGGGAGTTTACAAGGAAAAGAGTGTTGTTGAGGATATCAATAATGTGGCCAATGTCAATGAGGATGTAGTGGATCGTGTTGATGAAGAGAATGTCGATGAGGATGTGGATCGTGTTGATGAGATGATGGAGGGAGTCGAGGATGAGTTAGGAAAACGTCCTCGTGTATTTGACTTGTTGACAGAGGCTTCTCAAAAGCCTTTGTATCCTGGATGTACAAAGTTTACCAAACTTACAGCAGTTTTGACAATTTTCAACATTAAGTCAAAATTCAATTGGAGTAACACTAGTTTCACAATGTTATTAGAAGCGTTATGTGAGATGCTTCCTGAAGGAAACGAACTTCCAAAGTCGACATACTATGCCA
The DNA here is from genome assembly GCA_019425755.1 of Amaranthus cruentus. Classification (NCBI taxonomy): domain Eukaryota; kingdom Viridiplantae; phylum Streptophyta; class Magnoliopsida; order Caryophyllales; family Amaranthaceae; genus Amaranthus; species Amaranthus cruentus. Next base: position 693,380 of record CM033464.1, read on the forward strand.
AAAAACTAATGTGTCCTTTCGGGTTAGAGTACCAGAAGATTCATGCGTGTCCGAATGATTGTGTATTGTATCGGAATGAAAACGAGAACTAAGAAGAGTGTCCTAGGTGTGGGTTATCGCGTTACAAGCGTAAAGGGGCTCGGGATGCTAAAGGGCCCCCGGCTAAGGTATTGTGGTATCTTCCAATAATACCTAGATTCAAGCGTTTGTTTTCTATAAAGAAAGATGCGTTAAATTTGAGGTGGCATGCAGATAGGGTGAAGAAAGATCACTTGCTCACTTTCGCGCGTAAAATAGCTTAAACTTGGTTTGTTATGCACGAAACTTGGCACACAATACTATTTGGTATATATTATTGTGTTGAAGTAGTTAGAATCGTAAAAAATTGTCATATGCTTGAAATTAAGTGTTAACTTTTTTTGTCATTTTCGCGCGTAAAATAGTTTTTACTTGGTTTGTTGTGCACGAAACTTGGCGCACAACACTATTTGGTATAAATTATTGTGTTGAAGTTGTTAGAATCCAAAATAATTTTCATATGATTGAAATTAAGTGTGAAGTTTCGTTTTTGAAGGTTTTAAACTATTTTTGTCACTTTCGCGAGTAAAATAGCTTAAACTTGTTTTGTTATGTAGGAAACTTGGCACACAACACTATTTGGAATATATTATTGTGTTGAAGTTGATAGAACCGAAAATAATTGTCATATGCTAGAAATTAAGTGTGAAGTTCCGTTTTAACGTTTTGAAGCGTTTTTAATTTGGTACTAACATATATAATGTTTTTTTAATAGTGTTTTCAACAAAAAAATAGCATTTACTGCGGCTACTACGTACTTAAATTTATGGAAGATATCATAGAAGCCGTGAAGAAAAGCGGGGTACAAAGTATTGATTCCGGTCCTCTAAAATTTTAAATTCCGAGTTTCCGGTCCGGTCCGGTCTAACCCGGAAAATTCAGGGTCGACCCGGTTAGGACCGGTTAAAATATAAATATTTTTCTAACTTCCTGACATATAAATACTCAACCTAATTTTTAGGGTTTTTTTTCTCTCAAAGAACTGTGCGGCGCTACTCTTGTCTCCTTTCTCCTTTCCACTCCTTTCTTTCAAAACTGAAAATTCAGGCGCTACTCCTTTCTTCTTTCCACTCCCGGTCCGGCAGCCTGTCAACTACTGCTGTCTGTTTCACGACACACCGTTCACCGTGAATCGACTCGACCCTCGAGCCTCAAGGAGTCGCTGCTGGCCTGCTGCTGCCAGACGCATGAGAGTCAAGCCTCACAACCCACAGGAACCTCCAATCATCCACGGTATGTTGCTTTTCTTGGAATTTCAATTCAATTACCACTCAACTTTTTTTTTTGATTTTCTTGATTATTTTCTTATCTCTTAATATCATACAGGTTCCTTTCTCCTAATATCATTCATTGTGGATGCATATTTCTTATCTCTTGGATGGAGCCAGAGGTTGTGATCTTCATGAGATTTAACTTTAGCTAGAGGTTGAAAGGACCATAAGAGTTGAAAGAAGTTTAACTCCTTTGCTGATTATCTGTGAGATAGTCTCTGAGGACATGCGGGGGTAGCTTCAATTATCTAGCAGAAGTGGAGCGTATTTGATCTGATTACTTTTCTATAAAAAGCAAAAAAAGTCGTATAAAGTTTAGGGGCATTCAAATTTCAATATCCGATGAAGTAAAGTCTTTGAAGATCGGAATTTGGACTTTTTGATTAATTATAACTATTATTATTAATAGACTTTTGACATTGAAGTTATTAGCAAAAAAGCAAGCTAGTATTCATCGACTATATAATGATTTGTTTTGAATTTTACAATAATAAATATCTTAAAGTTTAAATCAAAATTCCATAGCCGGTCCAACCGGTCCGAACCTGGACCAAACCGGAATTTTTCAGGGTCGAACCGGAACCGGACCGGATGAAACAGGTCCGGTCTCCGGTCCTCGAATTTTTTAATTCCGGTTCAGTCCTAGTGATTATAGCTGGTTTATTATTGTTAAATATTTATTATTTTATAATTAGGATAATATATACAAATATCAATAAAACCAAAAAAAAATTAAAAAAAAAAGATCACATTGGCTGCGGTTTGGGAACTATCCGCAGCCAATAACATGCCCCAAATATCAATAAAACAAAAAAAAATAAAAAAATATATTATTGGTTGCGGTTTTGGGCCTGTCCGCAGCCAATAATGTGGCCCAAAATTGGGTTTCTGAAAACACACTATTGGCTGTAGACAGGTCCAAAACCGCAGCCAATAGTCTATTTTTTTGCTGCGTTTTTTAACCGCAGCCATTGTTTAAAGCTATCAGCTGCTACCACAAGTGCTTGGGTCCAAAACCGCAGCCTTTAGTGGCCTAAAAACCGCAGTCTTTGAGGTTTTTTCCACTAGTAATTTTATTGAAAATTGTTAGTTATAAATTTTTGGTTTAGCTGTTGGGATTTGTTAGTTCTTGATTGTAAGATTTGTTCAATACTTGTGTGCAAAAGAAATGAAAAAGAAAGATGTCGAAAAGATCAAAAACATCTAAAGCAAGCTCTAGTAGTGAGGGGTCAAGTAGACCACGAAGAAGAGAGCACGAAGTTAGACAACCTGGACCTATACCTGAGCTAGAACATGAGGAAGAACCAACATTTCATTTTGGGTATATGGGACTGCAAAACCTAGATGAGAGAGCACAAGAAAGGTGGAGAAATATTGTCCAACTTGGAAGGTTAATTCAACACACTAGATTTTGTGACCTTCAAACACTGAGAGACATTGGTTTAGAAGAATTAGTGAGAACCTTAATGCGAAAAGTAGGACTAGAAGAATTCTTAGAGAGGAATGCACCGACTTATGCCAAGATGACTCTAGAATTCTTAGCTACTTTGAGAAGAGGAACAAACAACAGAACAAGAGAAGAGGTCATACTTTTCAAAATCCACGATCAAACATATATCATGACACTAACTCAACTAAGGGTTGTATTGGGCATAATTGATTTGCAAGATGAAAATTATGGGGCTTTTGAGAAAGTCGCCTTTTAGCAACTTATCTCAAACTCTACTTGGGAAGCTAGGTTAAAACTAAGTGTCATTCCTCACCCAGCTTTGAGATACACAATTAGATTGCTTGCTAGCACATTTCTAGCACAAAGGGAGGCAACCAACCTTGGGAACGATCAGAAAAAAGTATTATGGAATCTTACACTTGAGGGAGGGGATGCCTTGATTGGCTAGATATATGGATTTGTAAGTGTACTGAGAAGGGATGTGTGACCAAGGGAAAAATTAGTATAGGAGCATGGTTTCAATAATAGCTTCTTACATAGATATAGAAATGCCAACTAATGAACATGGGGAACCTATTGTGAAACCAGTTAAGGGAAGTTTTTTATATGATAAATAGGGGATGATTGCTACGGATATGCTCATGAAAGATGAAATCAGAAATCCGAATTATTTTGTGTAGCAATGGAATGGAGTCCCTTACATGAGGTTGCCCCAACAAAGAACTTTGATTGCCCCTGAGACACCTAATTCTTAGAACCAGATGAAATTTATAGAATGGGTGTTCAAGATGTGCAAGCTCAGGAGCAAGCCCACCTCCCCAGAGTACCACCACCACCACCTAGACTTGATTATGTAGATCTGGAATGTAGAGTCACAAACATAGAGCATAACCAGTACGAATTTGTCTGATAACATGTACTATGTGACCTCTATAATGGCAAACTTGAACAATTTCTAAATGACTCATTACCCAGACTACCAAGATCCAACCCAAACTATTAATGAAGAAATTGCAAGAAGAAGGACAAGGAGACCACCTAGGGACGGCGGTGGTCAACAATGAGGATATTGTCAAAATCTAGGTATGGGGGAGGAGCATGAGTTAGGAGCATGTGAGAGGAGAGGATTGATAATGAATGTTGATTAAGGTTTTTATTTTGATTCTTTGATGATTATTTGAAGGTTGAGAAGTTTAGGTTTGAAGAAGTTTGGTTGATAGTTGAATGGATTGGTTTTTCACAGTAGTAAGAATGGTTGTTTGATGGTAATGGTTTGATGGTTGGTGATGATAATTTGATGTGAAGTTGGAGTGTTGATGATTTTTGTTCATAAGAAACACCTATAATGGCACCAATGACAATGTATATATATAAAAAAAATTAAATTAAAAAAATAAAAAAAATAATATTAATAACCCCCCTAAACTGAAAACCCGAAATGGTGGTCTAGGAAAATTAGGGGGTCTTGCTAAGCTAAAAACCCAAAAGGGCGGGTTAGGCAAAAGTAAAAGGCCAAAGAGAGGTGAGAAAGTGAGATTTGGAAAATGAAAAAAGAGTCGCTAGATCGAAAACCCGAAAGGGCAATCTAGGCAAAATGAGAGAATGAGGGACAAATTTACTTTTCAAATTCCAAAAATTTTGTCAAACACTTTTTCACCAAATTTTTGACTTAGTACAATTAATAAACTCAATTTTTCTTAAGAGTTTATAATTAGACTAAGTATTTTGAGCTCTTGACTTTTCATCTTCTTACCTTTCGTATCTAAGACTTACTCGAGGACGAGTAGGGATTAGGTGTGGGGGTATTTGATAGAGTTTTACTTTTATATTATTTTAATATCTTTATTTCCTTTCTATTATAGTTAATATTAGCTAAATATTACTAACTTCTACTTTTATTACTATATATATGTAAATATTATTATTAGTATTATTATTAGTATAATTAATTATTATTATTATTATTATTATTTTTATTACTACTAATATTATTACTAATAATATTATTGTAATTATTAGCTTTATTATTAGTAGTAGTATTAAAAACAAAGAAGAGTAAGAAAAATTGAAGCAAAAAAAGATACACACTAGTGGAAAAAAACGTATCTGCTGCGTGTCATTTGCTGCGGTTTTTATTAAACGCGGCAATAAATACCAAAAAATCATTAGGCAAAAAAAAAACAGAGCAAATGCTACGGTTTTCAAAAAGCCCGCAGCAAATAAGGCCTTTTCACTGAAATTCAAAATTGAAAATTGATTATATAGTGCGATTTGCAGAAGCCCGCAACAAATAAGGCCTTTTCAATGAGCAAATGTTGCGGTTTTCATAAGCCCGCAGCAACTAAGGCCTTTTCACTGAAATTGAAAATTGAAAATTGATTATATACTGCGGTTTGCAGAAGCTCGCAGCAAATAAGGCCTTTTCAATGAGCAAATGCTGTGGTTTTCATAAATTCAAAATTGAGTATATACTGCGGTTTCCTTAAACCCGCAACAAATAAGTGTTTATATAACCCGGCTTTTAACGTTCCATTCACAAAACCTATTGTACATACTCATCAGTTCATAAACTCACACACACGATACTATTTCATCACCTTCTTCTTCTTCTTCTTCAAGCTTCAATTTTCTTCAAACCCAAAAAATTTGTTCATAAACCCACGAAATTAATCCTTCATCTTCTTCTTCAAGCTACAATTTTCTTCAAACCAACGACATTAAACCCACGAAATTAAACCCACGACTGTCACTGCAATTTTCGTTTCTTCAAGTTCTTGCATTAGTTCTTCAACCTTTAAGTTCTTTAAGGTATAATTTCTCTCTTTTGTTTCTTCAACCTTTAGTTCTTTAAGTTTTATAGTGTTTTCTTCAAACCCACGAAATTAAACCCACAAAATTAGTTCTTCAAGCGCGAAACTAAACCCACGAAATTAGTTCTTTAAGTTTTATAGTATTTCAGGGCTTAGTTCTTCAAATTATACTAATTTTGTTTTTGTTTTTCATTGTAGGTTACTATATCCAATTGTAGAGCACACCATTATCATATCTAAATACCAAGGTAATTTTCCATTCAACTATGAAGTTTTGTTTTGATATTTTTATGAGTTGATGTTATAATTAGTTTGTTGATTATTTTTTAAGTTGTTTAAGTTGTTTAATTTTTAAGTTTTACATTCTTTTCAAGTTCTTGTTATATTTAGTTTGTTAAATATTTTGATATGTGTATTTTGTTTACTTATATATGCATGTAGTTTGTTAAATAATTATGTATGTAGTTTACTTATATATATGTATGTAGTTTAATTAATTATGTATGTAGTTTAATTATGTATGAATAATCACAATTGTTTACTTATGTATGTAGTTTGTTAATCAATTAAAATATACATAATTTGAATGAAACTTGGTTTGTTTTGCATGAAACTTGGCACACAAAACTATTTGATATATATTATTATTTTGAAATGCTCAGAATCGAAAACAATAGTCATATGCTTGATATTACATGCTAAGTTACCTTTTTAAGGTTTTTGAAGCGTTTTTGGCAATTTCTCGCATAAAGTAGTTCAAACTTGGTTTATTTTGCATGAAACTTGTCACACAACACTATTTGGTATATATTATTGTGTTGAAATGGTAAGAATCGAAAACAATAGTCATATGCATGATATTACGTGCTAAGTTGCGTTTTTGAGGTTTTTTAAGCGTTTTTGCACTTTCTCGCATAAAGTAGTTTAGACTTGGTTTGTTTGCAACGAAACTTGGCACACAACACTATTTGGTATATATTATTGTGTTGAAATGGATAGAATCCAAAAAAATAGTTATATGCTTGATATTACGTGCTAAGTTGCGTTTTTGAGGTTTTTTAAGCGTTTTTGGCACTTTCTCGCATAAAGTGGTTCAAACTTGGTTTGTTTGGCACAAAACTTGGCACACAACACTATTTGGTATATATTATTGTGTTGAAATGGTTAGAATCAAAAACAATAGTCATATGCTTGATATTACGTGCTAAGTTGCGTTTTTGAGGTTTTTTAAGCGTTTTTGGCACTTTCTCGCATAAAGTGGTTCAAACTTGTTTTGTTTGGCATGAAACTTGGCACACAACACTATTTTTGGTATATATTATTGTTGAAATGGTTAGAATCGAAAATAATAGTCATATGCGTTATATTACGTGCTATTAGTGATGGCCATGGAGCGGGTTACTAGACAGCGGTCCCAAGCTGAAGCGGTCCGGGACGGAACCATTACGGCGAGTTCCGATCCGGCCCGAATCGCGGAACCGTGAACCAGCCGAAAAAAAGTTGCCGAAACCGTGGAACCGTCGGAAAAATCGCTTGACGGACCCAAGAACGCGGGTGTCACGACCACCGATTCAAGGAACGCCCAGAGCGGAGCGGACCGGAGCGGTTCACCCACACGGTTCCTTGGATCGAGCAAACGCGTCGGTTCACCGAGCTAGCTGGTTCTTTGGAACCGGTCAAAAAACTAGTTGTTAACTAGCCGTTGTGGAGTTTTTGATATATACTCCACACTTTCAATCTTTCCATTCACAATTCATCTCTTCTTCTACTCTCTCTATTTACTCTCTTTACTTAATTACGCAATTATTCTCTTAATTACATAGTTAGTCTTTTAATTATTTCTTAATTACATAATTAGTTTTTAAGTTATTTATTAATTTCTTAATTACATTATTATTTCAATATTATCATGTCTTCTTTTTTGAAAAAAGTCTTTAAAAAAGTTACTAAAGTGGCAAAATCATTGGGAGGTTCTAGCTCCAAAAGAAAGGTCAGTTCAACTCCGTCGGTATCAACAACACCGTCGGTTAGTAATTATGAATCGAATTATCCAGAAGGGTACGACCAAGAATTACACGATTATGCAGAAGAAGTGGAAAGAAAAATACAAATTGAAAAAGAAGAAGAATAAGAAAAAGAAGAAGAAGAAGAAGAAACACAAGAAGAAGAAGAAGAAGAAGAAGAAGAAGAAGAAGAAGAAGAAGAAGAAGAAATAGAACCAACGACCCCTATTGGGATACTTAGATCTCGACAATCATCAACGAGATCACTTGAAGCACAACAACAACAACAAAGACAAGCTCGTGGTAAACGAGTCAATTTCCAAAGTATCGGTTTGTTTTATAATTTTATTCTTCAAATTGATTAAATTTTAAATTCTACATGGTAAGCACCAGGTTAAGAGAAACTAACTGTCGTAACTATATGGGCTAAAAAACGTTTGAATGGCCGTTAAATTGTGAAATTACCATAGTACCCTTGTTTAATTATTCTTCATCTTCTTCTTCCTTACATCCATACCCATCTTCTTCAATCTTTCATAGCCATGGCTGGGTAAGTTGCCGTAATAAAGACAAATTCTTTCGGATTAATAAATTTGTAAATTGCTAGATTTTGAACTTAATAATTAATTCCTCTCTATAATGCAATCAAACCCTACCTCTACCATCAAATACCCAAATCTATTCTGAAAGAATTGTTCTGAAAGAATTTACTCCTATAACAAAATTAAGTCATTTATTATAAAATAAAAATAATCATCATTTTGATTGGCTTGTAGTAATTAGACTTTTTTTATATACATTGTATTTAACAAGCTTTAATCCAACAACTCCAGCTATATTATCAAACTAATCAACATAAATTCAAGAAGCAACAAATTTGTAGGGACAAGACTTCCTATTTTTGTGTGTGCAAGAACTTTAAATTGAATAAATTGAAGAAAACAATAGGGAAGAAATTAAATAATTTCAGAAAAAAACTGACCAAAAATAGGAAGTTGGAAGTCTGAAAGTAAAGCAAAAATGGAAAACGTAAAAAAAATTAGGCCCCCAATTAACCGGGGCCCTGAGCAACTACTCATGGTGCTCCGGTAATGAGCCTCTTCATAATAATGGTAAAAAAGAGTATAAGAATGTATCTTCTCAGATTTTAGAGCCTCTTCATAAGATTAATGTGGGTGGTAAAGAAGAAAACTACCGAAAGAAAATGACTTTTATAAGAATTAAACAAGGGTAAAATTGCAATTTCCATATTTAACGGTTTTTAAACGTTTTTTGTGCAATATAGTTACGGTAGCTAGTTTTGATACAGTTGGTGCTTACCATGTAGAAACGATAACAAGATTAGTTATTATAGGCATTTCCCTTAACTTAGTGCTTACCATGTAGAATTTCCCTTTATTTTTATATTGTAGTATTTGAATATGTCTTAATATTTAAATTTAGATGAAGATGAACTAGTAAGACAACCTTTTCCGGCAATGTCACCTCCTAGTAGTAGAGTTGTTTCACATGTGTGGTCGTATTTTACAAAACAACCAACTGACAATCCGGATGTTTTCTTATGTACTTGTCAAATTTGTGAAAGTCAAGGGGTAAAGCCCTTAGTTTCATACAATTTCAGCATAGGTAAATACTTTTTTAGTTTTTATACATAATATTTATATTTTGTAAATCAAGAATGTATTAAAAATTCATTTATTGTGTTTTGTGAATACGTGTTAGGTGGTGGTACGGGATCTTTCAACAAACATTCGGCAAAGAAGCATAGAATCACAAAAGAAACTCATGCAGCAAGCGGCAGCGGGACCACAAGTGGAAGCCGATAGTGGACAATGGACATCCCCGGCAGAGGTATTCCTTTTAAATATAATCGTAATGAAATGATTGATAAATTTTCTAAATATGTAATTTGTGATGAGTTGCCATTTAACCATGGTGAAAGTAAGGCATGCGAATATAACACTAGAAAAACTTTGAAACCACAATATAGAGTAATCCCTAGGAACACTCTTAAACGACGAACAATAAAATTATATGAATCAAAACGCTATGAATTAGTAGAAATGTTTAAATCTTTTAATGGTAGGGTTAGCATAACAACTGATATTTGGTCTGCTCCCCCACATTTAGAACCTTATATGTGTGTAACAGCACATTGGATAGATCGTAATTGGTTTATTAAAATAAGAATAATTGCTTTTGAGTTAATGCCCGAAAGACATACGGGTGAAAACATAAAATATAGATTAATAGAAATATGTAAATAATGGAACTTGTTAGATAAGATATTTTGTTGTTCTACCGATAATGCAACCGCCAATATCAAATGCATCGAACTTTTGTATAATGAACCTCCTTTTACATGTATCCTTGGTGGTAGATTATTACACGTACGTTGTTGTGCTCATATTGTTAACTTATCTTGCCAAGCAAGTATTAGAAAACTAAGTAATTTATTAGATCCCATTAGAGACATAGTGAAGTGGCTTAGATTAGGACTGGTAAAAAGAAGATATAAGCAATTATGTGACTAATATCAACTAAAAAAAGTATATTGGTCTTTAGATACTCCTACACGTGGGGCTCAACTCATGATTTAATACAAAAGGCTATTGCTTATCATCCAGTTATAACACAACTGTATATTGAGTGTACGGATAGCCGTATAAGTGATGAAACATGGAAACTAGCTATAGGCGTGCAGAAAATATTAGAAGCGTATGTTTACGCAACTAAGATTTTTTCATATATTTACGAAGCAAACATCCACTTAGTAATAAGTGAATGTATTACTATTTTTTATCATCTTCTTAAACATTCGCACAATGATACTAATGTATTTTTAAGGCCGATTCTTGCAGATATGATGGACAAGTGGAAAGTGTATTTTACTGATTTTCCTTTTATTTATGAAATGGCGACAATTTCAGATCCATGTTTTAAGACGGATAACCTTACTAAATTAATTGGATTTTACTACCAATCATTAGATCGCCCGCCTAGTGATGTACATAATTATGTTGGAAATTGTAAAAAGCTTTTAGCAGAAATTTATGATCACTATTCTAGTGTATATAACCCAAGTCGTGATACGTCTAGGCGTGCTAGGGTCTCGGCACGTCCCACTTATTGTAATCCCATAATAGCTAATATAATAAGCCAAGATTATAGTTTTGTAGGATCATCTTCTTCCTCCCTCTCCGCTTCATATTTAGAACTAGATAATTTTCTTAAACATCACTTTGAAAAGAGATCTCGTCTTGCTCTACATACTATTTAAATATGTGTTTGCAAGAAAGATTGGGATCAAGCGGAGATCCGAACACAAGGACTCAAGAACGATAATGATCAAGACGATGATGATCCATGGATGATGATGGATACATCTGCATCATCGCCGGGAGGAGAGTCAGCGGAAGCATCTAACCAACTAGATGATGATGACGAAGACGAATCATAAATATCGGACAACGATCAATCAACATTCCACAACTAAAAATAAAAGGTATGACAAAAAACTACGTGGGCTTTGATTCCTTCGAGATACGTGGGTAGCTTAGTATTCCTTTGGGATATTAGGTTCAAGTCCATTATCTCCCTCTTTTTTTATTAATCATCTTATCGTTTCTTATTAATTTATTTTTTTTCTTCTTTTTAGTAAATATTTTAATAACGATGACAAGCAATTTTCGCTAATAATCAAGTAATCAACAAAGGTACGTCCGCATTATTATAGTATTTTTATATTATATTTAAAGGAAAAATAAGAATGGAACCGATGGTCCGACCCGCCCGACTCTAGAGTTGGAACCGCCGGAACTGCCAAGAAACCGTTTGGAACTGCCCCGAACCGAAAACGTTCGAATCAAGTTCCAGATGGAACCGGAACGGAACCAGCCCAACCCGGATTGTGGCCATCACTACGTGCTATGTTGCGTTTTTGAGGTTTTTTAAGCGTTTTCGCACTATCATCTATTTTCTCTTAGTGCTTTCGACAAGATAATGGCATTGATTGCGGCTACTACACTCTCAAATATATGGACGATCTCTTATAAGTCGTGAAGAATGTTGGAGTCGAAAATATTGATGTGGTATGTATATGTTACGTTCTTAAATCATAATATTATATATTTAATATTGGTAAAATCTAATGTATAAGTATTATATAAACTTTTGTAATTATTTCATATAATATTTAGGTTTTATACGACAGTCCAAGGAAAACACGCACTTTGACAGATGTGAAAATGCGCGAATTAAAAGACAAGATGGTCGTGTATCTCTTTAATTTATGTGTTTAGTAGTGTAATTAGTTTAGATTTTGGACTTTTGTATACGTGTATATATATATATATAGTTAGATTATTGTTGGATTTTAACATACATATACTTTTGCCATTGTTATATATATGTATTATTTATGATATATATTATATATATTTGTTTATTTTAATGATCGCAACTGTGTACATTAGAAATGAATATGCATTGGATTATTTATGATATTTGTTGATTGCAACTGTGTACATTAGAAAATATGCATTGGATTATTAATCAAACGAAAAAAACCAAAAAAAAATAATTACTATATGTTGCGGTTCTAGGGGAACCGCAACATATAGTGTGTTTATGTGTTGCGGTTTTAAACCACACCATTTAAAATAGCCTATTTGCTGCTATCACTAATGCTTGGGGTCAAAACCGCAGCATATGGTGGCCAAAAAAACGCATCATTTGAGGTTTTTTCCGCTAGTGACAGCAGCTAACTCGCAGCTCCAAGTAAAGTCGCGACCCATGACTTGTGCGTTCTAGCTTTTTAAAAGTTACCGCCTTCACATTTTACTTTTGATTATGATTGGGTGCAAAAGGCAGCAAAATAGACGAAGAAGATGGCTCGAATCAGAGTAACGATGTCTTCTCTTCTCTTCTCAATTAAGTAAGCTTTTGTAATTTAGTATTTAAGGAATGAATTGTAGTAGTTTTAGTCATAGATTTTTTTTAGAATAAAAAACTTCTGTTGAAATTAATTTAGGGTTGTAATTGGGGGAAAATCTGAAAACTTATTCTTCCTCATGTTTTTGATAGAGATGGCGATTGTCGGCTAAGGTTCTCATCTTGAGGAAAATAAGTATCCTCTTTTTCATCAATTGTAAGTCTTTCCCATTATTGATACAATCATCTTTGATAATCTCTTTGCTCTTGAATATGAATTGAATTCGTTTAATTGGAATGCTAGTTTGCAAATAGGTTTTCTAATTGCTTGTTCACATGCTATTGAATTGGATTGCTTTGTCTAATTTGAGTATGGTGTCAACTTGAATAATTTATAAAACTTGCTTTAGTTTATAAGTTGTTTAAGAAGGATTATCATTTTGGTTAATTGTAAGCTTGCTTTAGTTTACAATTCCATAAGTGTATTGACTTGTTATGATTAAGAAGGGTCACGGGTCCAGTACCCTGTTGAACCCGCCCCGACCCACCCCTTTTTTAAGGGTCTGCGTCTTTTTTTTTTGAGACCTATCGGATTCGGATCGGATCTGGATCCAAAAAATATTTGACGGGTCTAGGTCTAGGTCTGCGTCCTAAGGTGCAGACCCGGACTCGGACCCAGACCCAACCTCTAGACCCGCCCCTCAGACCCGGACCCGGACCCTATACAATTATGTATTCTGATTTATAATATTAATTTTTTAAATTAAATATTGTGATTTTGTGACTCAGTGATCCATAACCCTTCATTTTATATATATAGTGCCTATCCCTAATTTTCCCTAGTTTCTTACTCCCAGTTCTCACTCAGCGCCGCGTCTGTCTCCCTCTCTTCTTAGTTCTTAGTTTCTTACTCTCACTCAGGCCTGACGCCACGGTCGCCACTCGCCAATCGCCACCATTAACGCTAATCACTGTATTCTTCGGTCTCCCTCAACAAACCCCAGGTCCAGGTGCCATTCAAGGTACTCTTTTTGTTCATATGATATCTGATATTAGTTTCTTAGATTTTAGGGTTTGTAGTTTGTACTCCTTTTCAATTTCTGATTTTATTTTCTTGGGTTCAATTGTTTTTTTCAAGTTTGTAAATAAGTTTATGTGTAAAATAAGATTATCAGATGATTGGTTGAATAAATTTTGTAATAAATTCTAATATAAATTTTGTAATAAGTTTATGTGTAAATTCTGATATAATTTTATGTAATAAATTTTGTAGTTCGATTCTTGTTACTGACTTGTGTGAGAAATCCATTTTGATTCTTATTACTGACTTATGTGAGAAATCCATTTCGGTTCTGAATAAGAAGACAACTGTCAATTTATTGTTACTATGTGGTGTGCAACTAAATAAGAAGTTTTGTTTATTACACTATATGATCTCACTAAATTCATGATTTTTAATAATAACCATTCATAATTTATTAGATTAGGGGATTTATTTGATATTATGTTTTAATCAAGTAGATAATGGATGAAAATACTTAGAACAATCCAAACAAAGCTTAAATCACACACAACCTATATATTGCACAATTAGAACAATCCAATTGTTAAAGACACAAACTGTTTGCAAATGATGGATATATCCAACTGTGCTGCAAATTTTGATTAATTTAATTCAATTAGGACACAATAGATTAGCAAATGGTGGACAATTTTGCAAAAGCTCTTGAAAACGCATATAAACGCACAGTTGTACATTTCACACAGCTGATGTAGATCTGTTCATTTCAATTTCTCAAACCGAATAAACAACACACCCATGGTCCCATTCAATGCTTCCCATAAATGCTCACGACATTCACAAATTCAATCTACAAACAATATAAAACGTATGCATTTCAATTTCTCAAACCCAATAAACGACATCCACAATCCCATTCAATGCCTTCCATAAATGCTCACCACATTCACAAATTCAATCTACAAACAACATAAAAATGCAAGCCATAAATGCTAATTTCTAACAGTACCTGTCAGCAACACTAAAACGAAAAGGCATAATTTCAAACAGCTTATGTCAGCAACATAATTTCAAACGAAAATCCAATAAAATTAAATTGGACACAATATAAAAATGCAAGCCATAAATGCTAATCAGCAAACATACAATCATAGATACACAATGAAAATTAATCAGCGAACGTACTCAGCAAACGTACCAGTGAGATGGAATGTTTTACAATGAAGGAGGGTGCAGTTTTATAATAAATATACAATTTAAAAGTGAATACATACGCATTTCGAAATTTGTGCAGCATCTTAAAGAAGTGGCTCAATTCACATGGAAGCTCATAAGAATCCTCCAAAACACAAAGCTTATTATCAAAATCTTTGCTATTGTCTGGGTGAGGCGTATCGTTGATAACAAATTTCATTATTCCCGTTAGTTCCTTAAGATCATTTTGTGCACGTACATGTGAGAAATCATGAGAGAAGTTGTGAAGAATTTTCCCTCTTCCTTCCTTAGTGACATAGAAGGAATCGTGAAAATCACAACACACACGATTTGAAGAGTGGAGGTAATAAATCTCACACATTATATCTCTACAATACAAAATATTATATTTATAAGTGCAATGACATTGTTAGTTAAAAAGTAATAAATACTCCCTCCGAATCAGTTTAGATGTCCCATTTCTTTATTTGGCAAAACCATACCAATTGTCTCATTTTTTTTTGTCTATCCTTTTTTAACCTATATACCCCCACTTTTCCCATTTTCAATACCCAACTACCACCTTTACAATTAATTTAATCAATTAAAATACCCAACTACCACATTTTTAATGGACCCTACTCAACCCTTAAAATCCGTGAAATCCCAAATAGGACATCTAAACTGATTCGGAGGGAGTAATAAATAAAGTTTGATATTGCTAACAAAGTAGCATTTGTTCAAGAAAGCCATACCTAAATATCAAACGAAACCTTTCCATTATTGATCTCCACCAAGTTTTGCATGATTGATTGCTCTTAAGAAACTCTGTCCTCATTGAGGTAAAGAACATGCGTAGTGATTGAACTTGTTCTACTAAAAGAAATGGTGTATCATCTTGATACATAAAATTTGGAGCTTCAACTCTCTCAACCCTCAACATGTATGGAAGATTAAACCCCCATGTCTTTAACATGTCAAGATTTTCCAAATGTTTTTGATTTGCTTTTATGAACGAGACGTTTGATGTACTAAAATGATCTTTCTTGATAGCATTGAAGATGCCCCTTTGAGGGGGAGCACCAATTATAAATTGACAAGTGCTTGAAAAGTGCAACAATCATAAATAGTACATATCAAATTTAAAATATAAAAATCATGGAATGATAGATTTTGGGAAACAATAGCTCAAAATTAAATTCGATTAGCGCAGAGGACTAATTAAAGTTTATCGGTGGATAGATCAAGTTTAAATTTAAACTAATACAAAATGTGTTGTTCTAAGGGTTTGCCAAATATCCAAAGGTGTGTAATGAATAGGGATTTTAGATAATACACTATTAGTTTGTGACATTTTAGATACTATGATGTAGAAGCTTAGAGAATAAGCTAGATAAATAGGGGAAAGGGGAAAGGGGAAACGAGAAAGGGAGAAAGCATTTAATTATGGCCTATAACTCACAATTTGGCTATCAAGTTTCTTCATCTCAAACAAGTGTTTCAATTATGGCCTAATCCTATCATTTTGGTCATCAAACTTGAGTCTAGTTATTCCAATGACTTGATCCCCATGATTTGTCATATATGCATCATAAGTTTCATTAAAGCTTTAACTTTCAAATCTATTCGGACAAACCTCTTTTTCCTAATTTTTTATTCGATTTTCGAAATCATGTCTATGATTTTCTTTTCAAAGTGTTTTCATTTGTGAAAACCTTCAAAGGACAGATTTTAGAGCGCATACATGACTTATTCACCAAGAAAGGCCCTGAGAATTGGCGTCACATTCATAGAATGTTATATGGATTGCTCATATTGAAAATAATCAACAACACGCGACGTAGATATCTTGTGTTGGAGATATTACAAAAGTAAAGCAAAGGAAGAAAATTTTATCTCCCAGATGGCCATGAAGTATTAGGATGAAGATTATTGTGATTTGCATTACTGCAATCAATATGGAGACTAAATAATAATATGCTTAAGCTATGTCACTATTCAATATATCCATATCTCTAACACAATATATTACTGCAATCAATACTATTTATGATTGTTGCACTTTTCAAGCACTTGTCAATTTATAATTGGTGCTCCCCCTCAAAGGGGCATCTTCAATGCTATCAAGAAAGATCATTTTAGTACATCAAACATCTCTTTCATATAAAAAATCAAAAACATTTGGAAAATCTTGACATGTTAAAGACATGGGGGTTTAATCTTCCATACATGTTGAGGGTTGAGAGTGTTGAAGCTCTAAATTTTGTGTATCAAGATGATACACCATTTCTTTTAGTAGAACAAGTTCAACCACTGCGCATATTCTTTACCTCAATGAGGATAGAGTTTCTTAAGAGCAATCAATCATGCAAAGCTTGGTGGAGATCAATAATGGAAAGGTTTCGTTTGATATTTAGGTATGGCTTTCTTGAACAAATGCTACTTTGTTAGCAATATCAAACTTTCTTTATTATTTATTACTTTTTTAACTAATAATGTCATTGCACTTATAAATACAATATTTTGTATTGTAGAGATATAATGTGTGGGATTTATTACCTCCACTTTTCAAATCGTGTGTGTTGTGATTTTCACGATTCCTTCTATGTCACTAAGGAAGGAAGAGGGAAAATTCTTCACAACTTCTCTCATGATTTCTCACATATACGTCAAAATGATCTTAAGGAACTAACGGGATTAATGGAAGTTGTTATCAACGATACGTCTCACCCAGACAATAGCAAAGATTTTGATAATAAGCTTTGTGTTTTGGTGTTTTGGAGGATTCTTATGAGCTTCCATGTGAATTGATCCACTTCTTTAAGATGCTGTACAAATTTCAAAATGCGTATATATTCACTTTTAAATTTTTTTATAGCAAATAATATTAGATTTATTTCTCTTAATTATTTGAATTTATATATTTTGTAGGGTAATATCTTCAACTTGGCTGATTGATCATCCATATTTTTGGCATGATGAATACAGGATAACATTTGTTAAAACCCTAAAACATTTGTTCAAAGAAAATAAACTTCAGCATTTGTACTTTGATCAATTCATCCCGGAATTTTATTTGGAGGATAGTATTAGTGCTTACAAAAATAATTTACTCCAACCAATTTATGATTTCAAATCACGGCCAAGTAAAGATATTTATGAGATGGTTTTTTACATAAATGCTGTCTATTCTCATATCAATGACAATGATTACGACAAGCATCGCAAGTCAAAGGTATAAAAATTTAAACTGCAATATTGTTCATTTTACACATACAATAACGTTAATCCTGCTATCTATTTATTGATATATTTACTTTTGAATTTTTTTAGTTTACCCCTCTTGAAGTTGAAATGCTAATTCGAAATGCTTTTTCAAAAATCTATTGCCATATGTTCACTGCTATTTGTAATTTGGCAATCCATAAGGCTACGTAAGTTGCGTTCCTGTTCTTTTTTAGAAACATTATACTTCCTCCGTTCCTTTTTGTTTTTTCACATTACTATAACGAGTAGTTCCATTTGTTTTTCCACTTTGGAATACTTTTCTAAAATGGAAAGTTTTTTTTACCCTTATACCCCTTAAATACCCTCTTTTATCTTTAAAAAACCGTCATATTCTCTTTGATTCCCTTATTTACCTTGACTTTGGGACTTCGTCATTATTACCCTGCATAAAACTCCTCCTTCTCCAAGAAACCAACCGTTGGTTTCTCTCTCTTCCTTGAGTACCTTCCATGGCTTTCTAAGCCATTACCCCCTGTTCATTCATCGTTTTTTCTCCATTTTTACTGCACTAAAATGTAGATCTGATTTTCCTTTGCATTTTGAGGTTCGTTTTGTTTTATTTGGTTGAGTTTGATTTTTACGCCCTCTGTTTCTTTGCATTTGTTAATCTCTCTATGATCACATTATTTGTATTTAATGTGTAGAGTGCTATAAACAAGAAGAAAATTATGTTCAAGCCTATCATTTCTCTTCATTTGAAATGTCTACCCAATATGACTTTCTTTTTATCTATATCAATCATGGCAGCTTGATTGACGAAATGATAAGCTTGAACATAATTTTCTTCTTGTTTATAGCCCTCACTAAACATTAAATACAAATAATGTGATCATAAAGAAATTAACAAATTTAGTGACAAGTAATCAACTGGTTAATAAAAACATTACCCGAAAACACTACAGCAAAGAGGTGTTAAAGGAAGATAAGGATCCACATAGGATTTTGCTCGAAGAAATGCATCTAATCAAATATTTACAAAATCAAAATTTAATTACACAAGTATTAAGAATTCAAAAACAAAGTTTATGAGCATATAACTTACCCTTTTCTCTGTTTGGTTTAATGAGGCAATTCAACTTTGAATCTAGTAAAAATATACTATTGTTAACAGTCGTAGAATCAAGTGTTATAATTCCAACATTTCATGAATTCCTCTTCATCTATCATTTTTTTAACAGTTTTTTCAACTGTTTTCAACCTCATCAACAATTCATTGCCCCAACTGTAAAGAAAATTAGAGTTACTAAAGATTAAAAGATGTAATTTGTTTTACGTCGTCCTAAAAAATGTTAATCATGTGGTATACTTTATTATTTTATTGAAAATCACAACCTTATAGCGATTTTAAGGTAAAGTTGCCATACACATGATTTTGCCCAAAATGACAATTTATGTCTTTTCATTAAAAAATACATATATAATTAAACGGTATTAGGAACAAAATGGGAAAATATAATATTTAGGATTTCATGATTAGTATTTTCTAAGACGACATATAGCACCTCCTTAAAATTAATTAATTGATTAACTCATAAATCAAAAGTAGAAATAAATTATGACCTGAAAAGCTTTGTAATTACACTTGTTGTGGAATCACTTGTTATGGGACAATTAGAAGCTAAGTTTCTCATTCCATAACTACATCTGCTCATAGCAACATTTGAAAATATAATATAATATATATGTTAGCAACACCATATGTAATAGTACACAAGTCGAAAAGAAGTCAACAAAGAAAGTTTTTGAACTCACCCTTTACCCTATATTAAATTCCATAGACAATGAAGCTTCTTCTCGAACAACTCAAAATTTGACATTACAATATATTTGTCTAAACTTTCAATAAATTGTAAGCATCTTATATAATCATTCTTTTCGTACATTTCCCGAACTTCATCTAGAATAATTTCAATGTCATCCATAGCCAAAAAATAAACCTACAAATATGAGCAACTATCAAATTAAATAACTAATTATTCACAATTATACAACCTTTAACAGGCCCGTCGAAGGCCCTGTGCATGCAGCCCAGTAGCACAGGGCCCCCAAAATTTTGAGGCCCAATCTTTCATCCTTCTATTCTCTAGATTTCTACATTTTCTTTAATACTTTCTAAATCTTCAATCTTCCTCTAAATTTTTCCTACTTTCTTAATTAATTTTTTTTGTTTTTCCCAAAAATTTTCAATATTCCAAATTAAAATTATACCTTCGATTCTTCGTCTCTTCGAATCCTCCATTACAACGGGCATGAAATTAATTTCGTTTAAGCATAATATTTTTTATTAGGGCCCAATTTCAAAGTTTAGAACAAGGCCCCCAAAATGATTAAGACGGCCCTGACCTTTAAACTATCAAGCATACAAACTCTAATATATCTATCTAATTAATCACAATTGTCAATTGCTAAATAGGTAATAAGGTAAACAAATAAAAAAAACTCTAATTTTTTAAAGCCCTAATTTACCTAAAAACTTATTACTCCTAACAATAACTCATCATACTATATATATCAAAGTTAACTATATACACACTAAGTCATTGGTCTTAACTACAATACTAAATGTAAGCATATCAAAGTTCACTGGGTGCACACAGAAAAAAATGAACAATTTTGAAGAAACATTATTTGGCCTAACATTTGGGCATTTCATTGAACACGTAGCATATATATAGAGTCATATAGAGTCATAAGTTGTAGGCAAGGTTATTAAAATCGGAATTTTACTTTGAATCGGAAGCAGCTCTTAAAATCGAATCGTGAAATCGGATCGTAAAATCGATCGATTCTTCAAAATTGGGAGATTGAAGTAGTTATAGATGTTTGTATTTAATTGCAAGACATTTTATATGTAAAAAACACTTAGATTCATCTATTATCGATATTTTTTCAATGATTCATAAAATATTCTACATGAACATGTCAAGTGCATAAAACTTAGAGGATATAAATACAAAAGCATACATCATGAAATCAGATTCAACACAAAAATACTCAAAAATAGAATAAAAAAACTCAGAAAGTAACTATCATGCAATAACACTCTTTTAAGTACCATAATCTATGATCTTCAAGCACCCTAACAACCTAAAACAGAGAACTCTAAACAAAGAAAACCACACGTAAGGTCTATGGACTGGCCTAAATGTCTGGAACTTGTAGAGAAAAAGGCTCGCAAGATAGAAAGTGTAAAGATATAACTCAAACGAGTATTAATCTCTGTAAAAAGATATATTGAGTAAATAAAAAACCCAAACAAACATACATCATGAAATCAGATTCAAAAACAAAATCAATTACGAAATTCATATTAAAATAACAAAATCAAAATCAAAGACATACCAAAAAATACTAAAAATGAAGTGATTCAACAGGAAATTGCGAAATGAAATAAAAAAATAACATTTCAAAACGAAATCATGTGACAATCAAAATCAAAATGAAATCAAATATACAATTACAAAACAATAAAAATGTAAAAAATAAGTTCTACAAACAAAATTAAAGAAACATAATGAAAGAAGAAACACTTACATTCACAAAAGAAATGGCGGTGAAAAATGATCGAAAATGGAGAAGAAAAAAAGCAATGAAATGGCAGAGGTTTGAATAAAGAAGCTAAACAATGGCGGTAAACTCATAAACGAATAGGAAAACAACGATAACAATTGGGAAACGGCGTGAACAGTTGGCTTAGGGCTTTTTGTATGCTGCCATGGGCCTATTTTTTAGTGTTATATAAAAACCCTTATGCTGGAATCGGTAAAGTCGGGTTAAACTCGTGATTCCACCGAGTTTAACCGATTCCAACGATTTTATAGGCGATTTTATCAGATTCGATTTTATTAGCGATTCAACTCGGTAGGTGAATTTAGGATCGTAAAATCATACGATTTAACAATCCGGATTGCGATTTTGATAACATTAGTTGTAGGCATTTCAGCGCCGGCGCTAGCATTTTGAGAGTAAGTGAGTCGACTCGGGAATGTAAGAAAGCAATCAAATAGCCATGGGTGAAAGTGAAATTAAAAGAAGCTTCAATAACAGGATAAAGAAGATAAACAAAAAAAAAAATTCAAAAACTAGCATCCTATAAATATTCAAGAATCAAGATTAAGATTAAAGATTAAAACATCAAGATTAAGAATTTAAGATTAAGATTAAGAGTAAAAATACCTTAAAAATCAAATTTTTGATTTTTCGGGCTTGTTTTGTGAACTGTGTAGCAGCGACAGCACACGGCACGGCAGGGGCTGGGGAAGGTGGCAGCTGGCCGACGGCAGAGGTTGCGCTGTGGCGGTAGGTTTTTTCTTTAAGGTTTTATCTTTTTGAAAGAGAAGGGAGTGTTTGAGAGAATTTTGTTTTGTGAACAGTGAATAGCGTATTCGTTTCCTCTGATTCTGAATTTCAAAATTATTAAAAAATTGTAATTTTTGTTGTTAACTATTATACAAACTCGTGCAATGTACAGAGTTTGTTAGTACGAAAACACATATTAACCTAAATTATAAAAAAGAGGCAATGCATACTATAATTATCAAATTAACCTAAATTATAATAAAAGAGGCAATATATATTATAATTATGAAATTATAATATTAATAAAATGTAATAATTGATATAAGTTTTTAAAACAATAACATAATTATTGCTTGATTGAATAAATAATTATTGATTATATATTCTATCCAAAATTAACTATTTGTGTGAAATTGAAGATTTTGTAAAAAAAAATTGTGATGCTTGCAAAATTATTGTCCACATAATCCAATTATTGAATCATTCTCAATAAAATTAAAACAAACGACAAAGCTCTTAGAACATGTCATTTTTAGAACATGTCATTTTTAGAACATGTCATTTGTCATTTTTCTACAAAAAAAATATGTATGATGTTGAAATTCTTTAAATTAGATAAATAGTTTATATTTTTGAATTACAATCTATTAATTTTAATGTATAATAAAAGGTGGCAGACTTAGAATGGTTGTGTCATCTGTCATTTTTTGATGGGATTAAAATGTTTACATTGCAATTCTGTAATCAAAGAAATAATTAATGATTATATCAATTAAATATTTACACAATTTAATTATATCAATTTATAACACTAAACCTCAAAGTAAAAATGAAAACAAATAAGCTGCCTATTATTACAATATTAGCTGAAGTTTTGACTTTTGGAGTATAGGCTTCACCCTACAATAACCTACCAAGATTTTAAACATCAACCCATTCAATGGTATATTGGAAAGTTTCATGAATTGTAGATTTGATATCTTGTTTGATTGACAATAATTACCAAATTGAGGTTTTAAACATTCGCGGGAATTGTGATTACCCACAAGATGTAGGAGTTTCTGACCCACTTTCCTTTTGGATATTCCAACTCTCTATATTTTTCCAATGCCTTGATACTAAAAATATAATTTTTTGCACTTCCCATTTTTTGCAATGGGAACTATCTTTCCATGCATGCACTTCCCATGGGAATGATACCCCTGTCAACAAATGACCTTTATACTTTCTCTTGAATTAACTCTCGGTTTTTACTTTCACTAAGGAGGGTCCCTCCATTTTTGATTTCATTTGATTTGCCTTGGTCTTTGTTTCCGTCAATTGAGTAGAACAAAGGTAAAGGGGGGGGAGTACTAGACAAGGACTTTTTTAGTAATAAGAGAATGAGGAATAACAAAAACATGGTAGAGGAAGCTAGATAAAGACATTAGTCAGAATGATATCAACGATGCAATGCAACAAGGTTGCAAAATGATCACGAACCTAGGAACATAAGAATAACTTATCGAAAACTTGATGGAAAATTACTAGGTTCACAGAGCGCTTTCCTTACATTTAGTTCCACCAATGCAACAAGGTTGCAAAACATTACACATACAACTCAATAACCCTTTAAGCATTAGACCTTGATATCAACCTCTATCCTTAATCTTTCACAGCAATTTGATGAATGATCACGAACCTAGGAATGCGAGAAGTACCTTATTGAAGACTTGATGGAAATTACTAAGCTCGCAGAGCGCTTTCCTTAAGTTTATACACCAATGTGCGCGAGTGAAACTCGTGAACTACACTCAAGAGATACAAAGCAAACACACCTTTCTTGGCAAGAAAGATCAAAGATAAATTGTGTTTGAAAAACAAGTCTGGTCTTCATTTAATTAGATATAGCTAGGCATAGATGTGAAAGTTGCAGATTGTGGTGTTCAAATCAAACAATCTAATATGAGAATTTAAATTTGTTGTCCTAACTAGTTTCACAAAATAGATGTAAAACTTCCTAGTGTCTATAGAAATATGAATTTCCAAATATTAATAGACCAAATTTCCAAATACCAAATTCAAAGCCCATTATTTCCTATCCAAGAATATGATTATTATTTAAAAACAGAATAATCATCTATCATTGAAACAAAAACTCTTTTGAAGGAGAAAAATAAAAAAAAAATATCAGTAAAGTCAAAATCATACAAGCCATCAGCAACAAGCAAAAGTAAAAATGCAACATGATAAAAATGCCATCAGTAAATTTAGACTTTTTCATAGCACCTAATTCACCACCTACGTTTGACACCAACTTTATAATAATTTATTACTACTATATTATTATACATATAAAGTTTTCAATAAATCCAATTGAATTTTTATAAAGATTATTACAAAGAATTTATTCAGCTTTCTGCACATCCACCGTTTCTGCACAAATTGAATTTTTGATAAAAACAAAACTTTTGATGAACCAATGAAAGAATAAGCAGCAGTGGATGAACAAACAAGATGAACAAAGCAGCAGTGGCTAATTGAATGAATGAACAAACAACCAAGAATGAACAAAGCAACAAGAAATGGAAACACCTGTAAATTGAAGCAGTCCAATTGAATCCAATAAACAGCAGTGGCTAATCGAATGAATGAACAAACAAGCAAGATGAAGAAAGCAGCAGTGGAATTGAATGAAGACAGAACAAAGCAGCAGTTGACTTGAAGCAGCAGTCAATGGAGGGAGATGAATCGTGGGCTTATCACAGTAGCAATGGGTGCTGAATTGTGGGAATTATCACAGTAGCAATGGGCGCTTATCACAGACCAATCCTACATCTAAAATTACAAATTAGAGAATGGTCCTGCTTTTTGTGCATACCCTCTCTTCAAGCTCGTTAAAGACCACAAATATATTTCTTATCACTAACAAACAAGCTCAAGTCACGGAAGCAATAATCCTATGAACTAAGCATCAAATTTTGCAGCAATAAATAAGAAATCAAACACACAGTATATGAAACCAAGGGCAAGCCTTCATTTTTTATGTATAAGAAATTTATTTTGAGCTGCTTTTCTTCCGCTCAATCCAATAGCTTAGTCTAATCTAGTGAAGAAAATATGTGTTGATTACCAACAGAGTCCTCTTGAACTTATGGATCGAAGAACCTTAAAACTAGATGCAGCAAACATAAAATAGTATTACAGAAATTTCTTTCATGACAGACAAATAAATGTCATTGTTGAAACACAAAAAGAAACACAGAAAGAAAGAAACGCTGAATTGAAATTACAGCTTGTTTGACCTAAAAGCACGCCTACACCCAAATCCCAATCAAACCAGAATCAAAATAACTAACACAAATTTACCAATAATGAAAACGATGACGTATTAGGGATCGAACGTTGTGTTTCAATCTCCAATACCACCAAGATCGAAAGTACGTGAAGTCTTGTGAAACAAATTACGCAAACAATATGAACTTGATGTTTGTAGGAATAAAAATGCAATAATAAAATGACACAAATGTTTACGAGGTTCACCCAATTTAGGCTACGTCCTCCGGTGTAGTATCTCTTATATTAACAATTGAGAATTACAATAAGAGAAGAGATTAAGGTTAGTGTTTGGCTTGGGTATTTTGTGGATGATTTTTTGATGATTACACAAGTGTTCTATTTATAGTGCTAGAAGCTATAGGAGTTACACAAGATTAATACTATGGTTAAATAACACAATTAACACCATTTATCAGCTGTGTTGAATGAGTAGTAACTCCCTCCAAGCAATTGATCTGTCAAAAACAGCATCCTATGCTGTCAGAAGAACCGCTCGACCGGTCGAGCGGACCAGGGAGGTCGAGCGGTCTGATCGAGCGGAGAAACAGAAGCTACTGGATGCATCCTAACTTGTAGCTCGACCAACCAGAACATTTTTGCTCGGGTCGAGCGGATCCGCTCGGTCGAGCAGCCGGTCGAGCGGAGGTCGAGCGACCACCAGATCCCTCCTAGACAGTTTCGGCTCGACTTGAATAGTAGAGCATCTTTTCATTTCTGCATAACTCATCATAAAACCCTTCATAACTCATTTAAGTGTCTAATCAATTCACCAATTAATCTTAACACTTAATCACCCATCTTTAATCCTTCTAGGATTCCAATTCATGAATGCACACACAACACATGTGCACTCAAGTCACACTTAATCACAACAAATAGAATTCAAAAATACTAAAATTGAGTACCAATAAAACACATACTAAAAACCCAGATAACCAAGAAAAAATTTACCCAGAAAATTTAAATCTTTAAACTCTAATTGAATTTAAGAAAATCAGTAGCCCAACTAAAAATAAAAATTTTTTTAAAAAAAAAGCTACAAAATTTGTGGATGAATTAAGCAGCAGCGTTAACAAAGAAGAAATGAAATAATCAGCAGCATGAGCATCGAAGGAGAATGAAGCTAACCTGAATTCAATTTTGACGAATTAGAATCGAAGCAAACGAAGGAGAATGAAGGAGGGAGCAGCAGAAAACGCCAATGAAGGAGAATGAAAGAGGGAGCAGCAGCAGCAGACGCCAATGAAGGAGAATGAAAAGGTAGCAGCAGCAGCAGCAAACGCAAATGAGAAGGAAACAAAAAAGGCGCTGAATCCCAATTCCCAAATAATAGGCGCTTAAACCTAAGTTCGTTTTAGTGGCGGAAAAAAATTGGGTCATTCATTATTTGTATCGTGTGTATATACACGCTATGCAAATAATCATTATTTGTATCGTTTGTTTCACGCGATACAAATAATCATTTCATGCTTCGAGTCAAATTTAAGGAAGCGAGTTAACTAATTTGTTTGATTTATGACTACGAGACACTGATCAACAAGTAGTTGGGTTGAGAAACTAGTATTACTGTAGGCAATAACTAAATTAATGCAAGTAAAACTAATAATTAACCGATAAAATATCATTTTATGCTTCGAATTAGGGTTTATCCCTTAACCCTAGAGAGGAAAACTACTTACTAGAGGTGCAACGAGTCGTCACTTTTGTTCTATGTGACTTTAGTGAGTATGCGACGAGTCGTGGCAAATTGGGGATGACTCGTCAATTTGTCTCTGGATTGCTCTGCTTAGATCAGTAAGTATGCGACGAGTCGTGGCAAGTTGGGGACGACTCGTCGTTTGCCTCAAGACTCCAATTGCTCTGCGACGGGTCGTGGCTTTTTAACACCGCTTAGGTACGACTCGTTTCTTTCCCTTGGGGCTTGTTTGGCTCGATCTCTTCACTTCTTTAGGGGTCTTAGGCAGGGGCGGAGCAAAGATTTCCGAGGCCCTGTTTATATTTGTAATTTTGATCAAAATGGGGCCCTTCATAAATAATTGGAAAAAATAGTTTCAACTTACAATAATTCATAATACAAAATAAATTGTTAAATTACACTCTAAAATTAAAGTACAAAAGTTTTCAAAGATTATCAGTATAACTATAAAAAACGTTTGGGGTAAAAAATTGAGATGGACACCTTGAGAAAGAGATTAGAGAAGATAAAAGATTATTTTGGAAATGATGAAAAATAAAGTTGATGAGAGAGAGTTTAAATAAAAATCAGAAGTGACAATTATTGTTGTGTGCTTGGAAAGTTGGAGTACACGTGAGGAGAGAGTAGAGTGCTTGGGGCCCACTCAAAAATTTATTTGTCACAAAAAATTTGGATGCAACAAGTATTGAACACGGGGCAACAGGTGTAGTAGGACAATGTTTAGCCAACTAAGACAATTTTAATCATTGATATTTATAGCATGCGATTAATATATGAGGCCTCATATTTTCGGGGCCCTGTGCGGTTGGGCACCCGAAATGGGCCCAGAATCGCCCATGGTCTTAGGCCATTTCTCCAAGTCTTCACCCTCTTATCACCCTTGAAAACCTAATAAAACTCCGATTTTTGCCTCGAAATTACATAAAATACAATATTAAACATGTGAGACAAAAATATCAAATAATAATATCAACACTACCTAAAACCCACTAAAACATCACATAAGGTGTAACACCCCGTAATTTATTACGTCAATATTGTAAATTTTTTTAAATAGAAAAAAAATGATTTAAAATATTTATTGTCGACTAATTGAATTAACCTTTAAATATATAAATTTTTTTAATTTCTTTTATTTAAGTAGTCAATGATTATTATTATTATAATTTTAATTATTAATATCATTATTAAAATAAATCAAAGTTAGTATGGGTTAGGGTTATGTTTGGGTCTTGTAGATAATATACTCAAGTAGTATGAGTGGGGTTTTTGAAATTTAAAAGTAAACACTCCTCTTTTTTTTTTTCTCATCTTCCATAAGCTTTCTTACTCTTCTCCTTCCTCCATCTCCCTCCCTCACAACACCAAGCCGCCACCACCACAACCAGTGGCTGCCGCCAGCAGCAACCGGCGCCACCACCACTCCACCAGCCACCACCATCCGGTGGCTGTCCCTCCCCCCACACCTCTTCTCTCTCCTCCATTTTTCTAAGCTTCTTCACTCTCATTTCTTCATTAATGCTTTAATCTTTAAAGTTTGGGTAAATTTCATGAATCTTAGATTAAATTAGTTTATATCTTGATAGAATTTATAAT
The DNA here is from genome assembly GCA_019425755.1 of Amaranthus cruentus. Taxonomy (NCBI): domain Eukaryota; kingdom Viridiplantae; phylum Streptophyta; class Magnoliopsida; order Caryophyllales; family Amaranthaceae; genus Amaranthus; species Amaranthus cruentus. Next base: position 722,336 of record CM033464.1, read on the forward strand.
GGGTAAGTTGTGCCCTATTGGAAATGACATCCTTCCCTTTACGCATTTCTCTTTGTTTTACTACTAGATAGTGCCCGTGCGATGCACAGTTTTATCAAATTTTTTGACATATTTTTGTATTATATTTATATTTTATTTCACTATGAACAGTTGTATACATTACGTACATTATATTATATTTTGCATTGTGCGCAATATAATTATATTTATACATTTATTTTTTTATTTTGAATAAAAGAGCAAATGGTTCTCCCCTTAACGATAATACGAAATTATGAATTTTTTAAATAAAAAATTACAAAAACAAATCCTAATAATAGTATAGTTTTAACCATTTTAAAATATCCAATACACTAAATAATATTCATTTAATAAATGAAATTGAAAATATTTTATAAATAACTAAAATAAATGAAGTAAAAATATATAGTTTCTAATACATTAAATGTGACTTGATCCAAAAAGTAAAAAAAATAAATAATTAATAAGATAATAATATGCTCAAAAAAAGAGATAGAAAGTCAAAGATCATAATAAGGATGACATCATCATTTAAGTTTAGAGAGAAATTTTTTAATAAGGATGCGACACGTAAGCAATTTTGAAAGATGATGATTTAAGCCGTGTTTTGTTTTAGTAATAGTTATTATAAATTGAGTTATGAAGAAATATATTGATTCTTGAAATTTTATCATTAATGTCTAAAATCACAATAATGGTCTACTATCAAACCCAGGGCCGTCTCTGATATTTTAGGGGCCCTAGACAAATAGTAATGGGGCCCTTTATTAATAATAGAAGATGCAAAAAAATTATTTATTAAAGCACAAAATATTACCAAGTTACATTTTTAATTTCACTAGATGTTAAAAACACAAACTCAAAATACCATTAAAAAATGAGTTCTAACCTCTACGGGCTTGCAAGATGCAAAATCATTAAAATCTTGACCACCGGAAATAACAGCCATGAAAGGTATAATCGTATAGAAGTAAAACAAAACTATCAATAGCACAAAAAAATGTATCATATTGAATTTACCAGAGACCATATAAATAAATCAATACTTCTAATACAAAACTAGTACAACTTCATCGCTGACTTTACTAGACATTCTTCAAAAGCTAACACTTTATTTGGCGAGCATGTCATGGGTCACTCCCAACCAAGAGCGTTTTGTTCCAGCGATATTGTGTCCCTTCTGCAGTATGTGAGAGATGTAATGAGGAAATTGAGTCCATTACCCATGCTTTAGTGGATTACCCCAGTGTGAAGCCTATTTGGGAACACCACTCCGCCTACGAGTTGATGTCAAATGCTCCACGCTCCTCCTGTTCTGATTTGTTATACTGGATTTATGGGCATGCGCAAGGTGAAGAACTTCTATCCATTTACACCACCTTATGGGCCGCTTGGTATTTTCGTAACACTCAACTGTTTGGCAACAATGCGAGTGATCCTATTGTTATGGTGATGAGCTTCAACAAAATGGTGGCGGACTACAATGACTATTCAGCAAGAGTTATGATCCCTCATCAGAACCGAGTCCTCTCCTTTCAATCCTGGTCCCCCCGGATCTGTAACTGGGTGAAATTAAATTTTGATGCATATGTTCCAGCTGTCCTAATCATGGCTTGGGGGTGGTGGTCCGAGATCATCATGGTGAAGTTCTGGTTGCTGCTGTTCGTAAATGCAATGCTCAATGGTCAGCAGACATTTGTGAGGCTACAGCTGCTTTGTATGCCCTTTAACTTGCGGCAAGGTACGGGTATGATTTTGTGCATTTGGAGGGTGATTCATTGACAGTTATTTCAGCTGTTGATGGCAACATAGAGGGCTCCTCTCCGATCCACTTGATATATGATCACATACTATCTTTGAGTTGTTCTTTCACTGGTTTTTGTTGTAGTTTTGTGAGACGAAATGGCAACACGGTAGCCCATTCAATTGCTAGGTGGGATACGGGGTTAGCCAATGGAAAGATTTGTATGCCACCTCTACCCCAAGGTATTCAAACCTTGGCGGAACTTGATTTATGCTAATGTTGATCAAGTCTACTTCAAAAAAAACTATAATATGCTTGCTTTGAAAACCCAATAAAAAATTTTCTAATTCAAACATAACTTCCTCTTACCCACCAAAATTTGAGAAATAAAACAAACATATCACACTGAATTTCCCAAAGCATTCAAACTTTCATTCTCCAGTACAATCATAAATCCTAATCTTCATCAAAAGTTTACCCATAAACCAATTAACATAATAATGACGATTTTGTTTCTAGATACAAAACTAGTAGCAAATTACATTTAACAACCCTGCGAAAACGATCTCCAAAACCCATAATTCTTCCAGAATCAAAAGTCATTACTGCTCCACCAAAATTAAAAAACATAACACCAAAACAAAATTCCAGATTCAGTTTTCAAAAAATTAGACTTATAACAATGAAATTTAAGACCCACACGCCATTGGTGGGTGAGAAATTGAAGAATTAAAGAGTGGAGTGACGAAATAAAGAGAGAAAAAAATAAAATTGTATCTGTTCAAACTGAAAAAAATACCTTTGCCAACACCATTGATGAAGAGTAAGGAGAAGGTCAAAGGTTACCAAAGGAAAATTTTAGACGAATAGCACCATTGAAACTCATTCCAATACCATTAAAGGAGTTATTTTGTAGCTCTTGAAATTCACAGGCATGAGTTATTACGGTATGGAGAAGGTGAAAGGTTTTATATATCCAAGAATAAAGAGAATATAATAGTTATTTGGGCCTCAAGTTTTATTTTGGCCTTTGCAAAGAATTAGCTTGGAAGCCCCCTTCATTCCTTGTTTTCTGATTTTTAAAAGAAAATTTGAAAAGGATCATAAATATACTAATTCATAAACTTATGTGCCATTTGTCACTTCATAATTCATTTGTGACAATTGTCACTTCACAAATGAATTCAATATTTACATTTTAAAAATAAATAGTATTTCTCCAAATAAAATTAAAACAATTCAACTCCTCCATTTAAGCAAACAACAACAATCTCTCACCTACATAATTTACAATCCTATGTATTCTTGCATATTAAAGTGATATATACAAGAAAATCAATGGAAGATATGGATAATTCTCCAAATAAAATTAAAACAATTCAACTCCTCCATTTAATCAAATAACAAGAATCTCTCACCTACTTAATTTACAATCCTATGTATTCTTGCATTTTATTACTATTATTATTATTATTATTATTATTATTATTATGGCTAAAGTCATATATACAAGGAAATCAATGAAAGATATGAATAAGGGACAGGACGACGTGTGTGTCAATTACATGGAAATCAATGGAAGATAGGTAAAGGACAGGATGGCGTGTGTGTGTCAATTAATAAATATTGTTTAATAGTAAATACTTAACTAAACAAATATTTTGAAAGGAATCCGTGCATAGCACGGGTATAATCCTAGTAAGATTATAAAACAAAAAAAATAATGAATCAAGAGCCAAATCAAAGTATTCCAAAAAGTAAGCGTCTACTAGGCCTGGGCAAAGGTTCGGATATGTTCGCAGTTAATAAGTGCGAACAGAAGAGAGATTTTCAAAAAAAAAGCCAGGGATGTTCGCAGTTACTAACTGCGAATAGGTCAAAATGAGTCAACAGGCTGTTCGCATTTAGTAACTGCGAACAGACTTTTGACTCATTTTGACTTGTTCGCAGTTACTAACTGCGAACAGCCCTATTGCCTTTTTTGACCTTTCTAACTAGCCGTTGTATGGTCCAACTAACCGTTATTTCAATTCCTCTATAAATACACCCTAAAACTTGATTCATCACATATTCTCAAAGCTATTATCCTTTTGCTTAGGTAAGTTTATATGTTAATATTCTTATTTATATAGTTACTAAGTTTTCATTCATTTTATTAATGTTATTATTGATTTATATTGATGTGTTTAACTTATATGTTTGTGTAAATGAAAGATTCATTGCCCATGGATAAGCATTGTCATTATGGTTATGAAGTCGAATTTGGTCGTAATTGGAGCGATACGTATCCCGGGCGTCAATATGTTGCTTGTCCACTATTCGAAGATGACATGACCTTAGGATGCACCTACTTTAGGTGGGTTGATCCGGAGGGCACCGAATGGCAAAGAGCAATCATTGTTAGGCTTCATAAGGAGAATGAAGAGCTTAGAAACGAGATAAATAACTTGAAAAGGGAAGCGATTGATAAGGCTTCTAGAAGTGAAGAAACTAAGAGGATTTTGAATAAGTTTAAGAAGAAACCCTAGATTGTAATGGTAGTAGTTCATTAACAAACTATGTATGTGTAATCGTTATAAATGAAATCATGTTGAATTTCCGACATCATTAACAAACTTGGAGATCATTATAAGCTAAATAAAACATACAACTTAATATATACATATGTCTAAAACATACAACTAAATATATACATATGTTTAAAACATTCGTAGTCAAACATACAACTAAATCCCGATCACTCATCTACCCTATCCAACTGAGGTGGTCTCCTAGGCCTCCTACGGTAGTAAGAGCCGGTTGGTTGAGTTGGTCGGGGAGGGGTCTGATAATGGGATGATTGAGATGGCTGAGTTGGTTGAGATGGCCCCGCATCGATAGCTGTGTATGACAAGTTCATCTCCTCCAGATGAACTTCATGCGCAGGAGATGATGACCCCGCAGCAACTTCCGGTATGAAGTGCTGGAACTGCGTGCGAAGGAGCACGCCCTGCGCAATCTCTCGGACCGGCTCCTCATGAGTAGTCCGGATAACGGCCGCCACACCTTGTGCCTGGAAATTTAAATTAAGAGCTTAGTTAATGTAGTATTACAATATGAAATCGACAACTAAATAAATTAAATGTAAATGAAGACTTACAAATCGAGTCATCGTGGGCGCTGCAGGAGTATATTGTGCTGCCTCAGTGACGCCACGTGGTGTCATCCATCGGCGTGTGATGGAGAGGAACCACTGCATGTAATCAGGTGTGGTCGGTGTGCCGACAGAATGAATTGGCGCACCTTGGGCTATAAACTCTAGTCTACGATCCCAACGGGCGATGTGGCGCTCGTTGATCTCCGTCCAGTTAGTCGTGGCCTGGTTCTTTCGGGAGATAAGGTGCAGCTGGGGCTCGGTATCACAAGGTGGAGGGATGTTCTGTACCAACCCATATTGGCGTAGAACGCACTCCGGTAGATGTACTTCGACAATGTCGAAGCATATGAGTGGCACAGAAACCCTCCACGCACCCGACTGAATCCCCGAGTGATCAGGGACAGCTGCGTAAGCCTCGGCCGGGTACGGATCCCATACAAACTATAACATATGTACGTTATTGATTAAATAAACATCATAGCTTTGAAATAACGTTATTGATTTGTTAAATGTTTACCTGATTCGGTCGCAGAAGGTCTAACTAATCTCGGTAGAATCCTAAGCCGGTACCAGTATGTTTGCGCGTTCGGCGCGCAAAATTCCAACGCGAACCATAGGCAGCCTCTGGCGGGGGTTGCTGCGGAGGAGCAAACTCACCTCGACCAACCAATCTGTAAGGCTGGCCGATCAAAATGTGCTCCCACGCCCACAGCTATAAATAGAAGTTATATGTTAGTGTCTTAGTATGACGATATTAGTATTATAGTAGCTGTGTATAAATATATGTTATTATAATTACCTGTAATATGACAAGTGGTCCTGCGTTCTCCCGGACGGCCTTCTTGGCAGCACCACACAGCCTCCTGTATAAGTAGCCCAGGGCTGCGGAGCCCCAGCTGTACTCGGCAATAACCTCCCAGAGGTCGTCCAGTAACGTCAAATATAGGAGCTGAACTTGGTTGCTTGTTTTATCAGCAAACAAGACAGCTCCTATCAAATATAAGATGTACGCTTTCGCGTACCTCGATATGGTGCCCTCGTCAGCACCTGCGGGGAGCTGTGAGAAGGTCTGCACCAACCACGTACTCCGCAGACCGCTCCCCCGAATCACGTACACTGGAGGGCGCTCTCCCAGGATGCGGTGAACTAAGTCACGCCAGCTCGATAGCTGGCGTCCAGCAGTGGACACGGCACGTCCCTCGATGGGAAGCCGTGTTAGTAAGGTTACATCAAGTAGTGTGATAGTAGCCTCACCAAGAGGGAGATGAAACGTGTGCGTCTCCTAACGTCATCTCTCAACAAGTGCCGTGATGATAGCACGGTCGACTCTACTATAAGCTACAAGGTGGAAGTCATATAACCTTGTGCGCTCTAGGTATGGGATGATCCTCTCATCGATCTCCCATGGAACTGAATCTGGATGCCTGGTGCCTAAGGTGGCTGTATCTGACACCTACGTAGATAGAAATGTACATATGTTAATGGTGTAATGTTATCATCATTATAAATAAAATATACAGAATATAACACTAACCTCGGCATCCCATAGAGGAGTGCTCCTGTGCTCCTCTTGCATAGTCAAGACACTAGGGTCTTGGGGTCCGGGAGCTGCTGGATCCATCTCCTGTACTACTGAATAGAAAGTGAATTACGTTAATTATGTTTCATACATTTGTGTTATGTATTTTAATATTACTAGTACATGTTAATATTACTATAATATGTATATATTTTATTATATAAATATATATATGTAAGTATTATATATATATATAGTAAATTACCTGGAGTTACAAGTTCTAGTATTATGGCCTTCACTCCCACAACGACGACAACTATTGCGATTCCTTCTGCCTTCATCCATCTCATTGGCAATCCTCTTAGACTTAGGCCTTCCTTTACCACGAATTTGATCGGGATCATGTCTAACTTCAAAACCCCTATACTCAGGTCATGACCTCTTATCAAACATTGGGTTGAAACAAGATTCGTACGTGCTTGCATAACTCTGAGAAGTGTAACACGGATCCACAAAGCGCTCATATGATAGGTGTTGTTTCATGCAAACAGCAAGCAAGTGTGAACAGGGAAGGTGGTATATCTCCAGTTTGTTACATGTGAACAGGAAAGGAGAGTGTAAGAACCTTCCCAAGACCCATATATGGAAATCAATGCTTGTTGCTTAGCACACCACGCTCGCTTGTAGTTCACTTCAATACCAAAACGATCTTTAACCATCTGACGAACTACAGATACCTTAATTGATGGGTCTTTAGCAACACAATTTCTAATCACATTGTTAATAACAGAGGATGTCAAGTGAATGTGTCCAACCGAGACAGTGTCACTATCCTGAATACAAGACCCATGCTTCCCATTGTATGTAACAATAAGCCAGGAAGATGTATATGTATCAATCCTAGCCCTAAGTCTCCATGAACAACCCCGCTTACATTTCAAGGTAAGGACGGATTGGTTTGAAGTCTCCGTTCTATACTCCACATTTCTACGAATATGATACACTCTTATAGCTTCCAACAAAGCTTCCTTATTATCAAACCTCATACCCTTCTCCAACTCCCCTTCTTCAGTGTAAGTAGTATCACAAGCCCAAGTCCTCCATGAATTGTCCTCCTCATGCTCATCTACAGGTGGATATTTTGCATAGGGTGTAGGGGGAACAATTATAGGAATATTTTCTAAAGTCATGTCAGTTGCTAGGGCATCCTCATCCACATCCACATCATCCTCAGATGGATCATCATCAAGCTCATTACTCTCAAAACCATCATCCATATCTCCTAAGTTTACTATTTCATCATTTGAAACTTGATTCGGAGGGGGTTGAGAAGGAGTACAAGAAGGGGAAGGATTAAACGGATCTTGAGTGGATATAGGCATAGGTGTAGGAGTAGGATTAGGATTAGAAGCAACCACATTACCTAAGGGAACTACTTCCGCGTAGATTTCTAAAGAATGTTCTTTGAATGCTCCCACATAGCATCTAAAGCGTACTCATCCTCAACCGGAAGGACTGCATATTGTCCACACATGAAATACTTGAAACTTATATCAATGGTAAATTTTGTGGGATCCAAACCAATCCTAGAACTTATAAGACGTTTAAAGTCATTCAATTTCATTTTTGATTTGCACGCAAACAACTTACGTCTACCACCAACATAATCAACATTCCCACTATTTTCTCGAATAGAACCATTCAAAAAACACACAATAGTCACACGAAGTGACGCCATTTCTACATCAATACAAACATAATCAACACCATCATCAATCCCTAACAACATCCTAAATTCTAATAATATATTTCTACATTAACACAAACATAATCCTAAATTCCCAACAACATCATCATCAATTCTAATAAAATTCTAATAAGTTCATATAATTCAAAAAAGTATTTTCAATTGTGTATTTTCAATAAATATCAATTAAGTATTTTCATTGGAGTAAATAATAAGTTCATATATTTCTAGAATACATATCAATGCTCATCATCACCAATACCTAATCAACCAACAAAATAAAGATATTAGAACAATTAGACATTATCTTGATCAATTGTGGATGCTTCAAAAGAGTGTTGATTGAAGAATTAACCTACATTGGAGTATTTAAAACAAAGTTTAATACTACCCTAAAAAAGCGAAATAACTGGAAAAAAGAAAAATTACCTTTGAGCAAGCTAGACTATCCCAAACTAGATTTGAAGTGCTGAATTAGATTAGGAATGAAAGAATTGATGGAGGCAAGGTAGTTTAAGAGGGGTTTGAAGGAGAGAAATGTCGTTTTTTAAGGTTAGGGTTTTTTCGAATTGGGGGAAATAAGGTTCTGGGGAAAGAAGTTTCTGTTTAAAACCCCGCATACCTATTCGCAGTTACTAAGTGCGAACAGGTCAAAAAGTCAACCTAGCTGCTCGCACTTAGTAACTGCGAACAGCTCCAGACCTGTGCTTTGGGAATTTGACGCTTATTTTTGGGTTAAATTTGATTTGGCTCTTATTTCATTATTTTTTTTGTTTTATAATCTTATCCTTTTCAAATTTTCTTTTTAAAATGGGGCCCTGGGCAGTAGCCCTTTGGGCCTACCCTCAGGGCCGGCCTTGATCAAACCATTCGCCAGTCCATCACCACCGGCTTAAGCCATTAGACTTGGATAGAACATTCTCCCAACCTGAAAGACAATTGTTTTTCCAACTACCAATAACTTCATCCTTCTAAGAGTGGTCAGTGGGCTACTAGAACATTTTTAAAAGCTAGGCAATTACATGTACCATATCCAAATAATGATTACTAGTGTGTTCACCAAGAAAATACTAGTATACAATGTACAGGGCATAATTATCATTGAAAATAACAATACAAAGGAATACACTTCAACAATTACAGGTCTCCAGTGAACACATGGATGCTTGATGCTTGTACAGGCAATGAGGACAATTTAGGCTTTACGTGAAATAACTCGCCTTTCTCTCTTGTACTCGACTTCTTCTCTTTGATGCATTATCAACAATGCTCTTCTTACCTGCAAGGTATGCAAAAGTCATCACAAAGGGGCACCAAAGAAAATGGACGCAAATTACTATACACTCAACTAGGAGCGGAACAGATTTTGACTAATCAAACATGGTAGACTAAGAGTTCACTGTTTTGAAAAGGGCTGTGAGCTCATGATTGATCGTAAAGCCAAACTTCCAACCTATAGGAGAACAGCTTTGTGTAAACTGTAAAATAAATTGGAAAGGTATTCCCAGCAACTTACAATTGATTCATTCATGCCCATTCTGCTCAGGTCATCAATTAGACGTCTTTCTGATATATTGCTACCAATGCCAACTCTTCTCTTTATCAATACTTCTGCTTTCTGTTCAAATAAAAATGAGAAGTCAATACATGATGCGGACAAGCTTAAATGATTGTCCAATGCAGAAACTAGAATTCTGGAAGACCTTTATCTCATTTGCCATCTCGGCGGTAAGATTAATTTGAGAATTGATTCCAGAACGAGCTGCATCCATAGTAGCAACATTAAAGAGCCTCGTTGCTTCCATTACATGCTTATCTGTGGCAATTTCAAGCCTGAAACCAGTGTGGGAAATTTTCAGAAACTAAACACAAAAGAAATGAGTAGATACAAACTTCTGCAATGGCACAAGATCACCAGCAAGAAAAAAAATACCTACAAGACTTTTAGTCACTTGAATGGTATTGTAACTTCAACGTTTACACATAATATGCAGAAAAAGTCATAACAGAATCATACTCACAAGAATAGCAATACAAACTCAGTTTATAAGGTGAAGCACTTACAATTCCATCTTTGCTAGGGCCTCACTTAACCGAATTATAGCCTCAAGTTGCCTAACGGTGATTGGTATTGCAGCAGCCTCCCCACTTTCATTTGCTTGTTGCCTCATATTCTAGAGCCACAAGGTGAAACCATTACACACATATAATTAATAGAAATGGTATATAAAGTTATTCTGATTTTCAGCGTTAAGCCACATCATGCCCATTGTAATGTAATAAATTTTTGATTTATTTTTGGTTCCTACAATCAATTTTCATGAATGAAACGCTGGACCAATATTTCCTCTCCTCTCAACTTAGCAAATAAGAAAATTTCTTTATGGCTTCCGTACCTGTCGAATGCTGACATACTCGTTCTGCAATTTCTTTGCAGCTGATTCTGACAGGCGAGGGTGGCAATGAGTTCTACAATAGTGAATATACCTGTATAAAAGGAAGCACATGAATTAGTACCTTTGTTGCGTAGTGTAGCACCAATGCTGAGTACGATGAGGAGAGTTCATATAGATACCTCTTCAACCAATTCTCCTCTTTTGAAGTTTTTGGATCCCCAGTAGTCGCATGAGCAGACGCATGTACTTTAATGATATGATTTGCAATTATCTATAATAAAAAAAGAAGGTAAAATATCTGTCACGCTCATATCTTTATGGACATATGGAAATGACAACATCAAATAAGTCTTGGTGTAACAACTAACAGGCTCCTGAGCAAAAATCACTATTGAATTCAAATTTAGTGATCACAGAAAAGTAAAGACTTCTCTTACTAAAATTGTATTTACCTTATCTTGACTGTACATTCTAATATCTTTGACAATGAAGATAAGGTCGAATCTGGAAAGAATAGTTGTCTGCAGGTCAATGTTATCCTGTGCAGTCTGTAAGAAATGAAGTCACACTATGAGACCTTCATTGCTCAATTTGACATTAATGTTAGATGGAGAACTAGAAAAAAGCTACAAACCTTTAAGTCATCATAACGCCCTGAAGGGGGATTGGCAGCTGCAAGCACAGAGGTTCTGGAATTAAGAACAGTTGTTATACCTGCTTTAGCAATAGAGATCGTCTGTTGTTCCATCGCCTCGTGTATAGCAACCCTGTATCACCAAGATTGCAGCTCATTAAAATTGATAGACGATTTTTCAAATGGATCATATCAAGAAATTTTGAGCATCTGTAATGATTTTAATCAAATATCAAATAAATAGAAAAATATCTAAATTCGGGCAGACCTGTCCTCTGCTCTCATTTTGTCGAACTCGTCAATGCAGACAACACCTCCATCAGCTAAAACCATAGCACCGCCTTCCAGATAAAACTCACGCTGGAAATAAACAAGAGCGATTAAAATCAAAATCTTGAACTCAAAGTGTAATGAAGCTATAGGCGTCATGGATATCTTTGCTAAATGTAGTTGACTCTAACATTACAGCATTTATGTGTTAAGTTCAAAACTAACCGAGCCACTATCTCGAATCACAGAAGCTGTAAGACCAGCAGCAGAAGATCCTTTACCCGATGTATAAACAGCTACTGGTGCAGTCTTCTCGACAAACTTGAGAAACTTCATTGAGAAATCATGACTACAATCAGTTACTTTTCATTTAATAAATGGGCTGCAACAACTTTGAATAGCCAACATACTTATTCAAAGTGTTGACACAAAGCATATGTACACGAAGGCCAGCAAACATAATTCATGAGAAAAATGAAAATGCCTGAAAAGGCTACCTGTGATTTGGCTGTAGAAGGATCCCCTAGTAGCAGCACGTTGATGTCACCTCTTAACTTAACACCATCTGGCAAAGTCTGCCATTACAAAAAACAATGGTTATGTGATGTTCATTTGGAGCTACTATTTTCATATTCTCATCAACAAAAGTGAACACAAAATATCATCAACACAAATCATTTTACCTTCCTTGATCCACCAAACAAAAGACTAGCCACAGCTTTCTTCACATCATCATGGCCAAAAATTGAGGGAGCGATTTTAGAGCATATTCTTTGATACACATCAGTATGGGCAGCAAATTTTTTGAATTCTTCAATCTGTAATAGGAGCATAGGTCAAGACACACATACAGCAATGTCAGTCTTAATCTCAACAATATCAGGTTGATTACATTATCAAAAGCAAATCAAAGTGAAAAATCCTGGTTAACAAATATTATACTTAATTCAGCCTTAACTAATGCTGTTCTGCAACCAAAAAAACAGTTTCAAAAACCATATACATGTATTCACCTCCTACATATTTCTTATGTATGGTCATATGTTCATGCAAATCACAGTTGTTCGGTTACCCAAGTCATCTTTAACCTATTCTCTCTTCAAAGCTCCTCAAAGTTCAATCTTAGGCTTTTCTAAATTGCACATTTCAATCTCAGACACAAAATCATGTGCCATAAATATGTTATAGGATGCCCCTGTTATTTTTTGCCCCTTGGAACAGGTATATCATCATAATGATAAATTCTTTAGACATGGACACTAAAGTCTACCACCAGGTACCCACAAAACCATAGAACTCAGGCCTCTACTGCCTACAGCCACATGACACACAATATATACAGCTCAATAAATAAAACTTCATTGCTAAGAGTAGTATGAAATTCACGGTTCCTAAATACATTTTCAAGATTGCAGTAATTAATAACAGACTTTGCTAACAGATTGAGATACATATATAAGAAATATTGATAAAGGTAGGTTTAAGCATGGAACACACCTCATCAGCTGTGAAAGCAGCTTGACCTCTGGAGTTGGCTTCATTGGCTTCCTCTATTCCTACAACTCTTATATATGGTTGTCTAACTGCAACAGCTCCCTTGTGGCTGATGATGACCCATGATAAAACAACACCAAAGAGAAAAAGTTAAGTCAACATCAAAGCAAAGCAATGTAAAAAAGATTGGGGAGATGAGCAAGGTTCTCACGCAGTAGCAGAATTGGCTGCTTGAAAAATGCTGTAAATTCCCATGATAGTCAGTCTGGTGCCAGGAACTATTGTTTGTACCAGATGTCTATCCACAGAAAGAAGCATGTTTCTAGGCAGTTCTCCAGTTGGAACATCCTAACAATCAGGAATATAATAGCATATAAATACTCAATCATCCAAAACATTGGACTTATTCCAAGTAAAATAATCAATTCCCAATACAATTACAAACGAGATCTATACCTCAGGATTCTCTTGAAGTTTTAGAGTCTGTTGATCAACATACTTACTTCTATCAGGAACCACAAGCCATGGATCAAGAGGGCATGGTTCTTCACCAGGCTAATTTTGAAAGAAACAGATTATATAATAGAAAAATAGAGTATGAGGCAAGGCATCAATAAAAGCTAGCATTAAAAATTGGTAAGCAGTAAAGCGAAGCAATGAAATGAGAAATTAAAGAAGAAAAACCTGAGGAATATGGTCACAAGATCTAGGAATAATAGCACCACCAAGACCAGGACGGCAAGGAACAAGCTTGACATTTCTACAATTCTTACAGAGTAAAGTCACATACGTAGCTTTTGCTTTGGTCCTTGAAGCAGCTATGGTGATTCCAGAAATCTTCACCAATTTTGATATATATTGAGCCTTAACATATACATGAAAAAAAACTATTAATTCAATGAAATTCATAGAATATCGAAGTTATAAAACCCTAAAAATAAAAAGGAAAAGACATACACCAAGTGAGCGCATAGAGATGGAATCTTCATTAGAGGTAAGAAGAATCTGAATATCCTCCGTGAAAGGCTCCTCCATTTCTCCAGTATCTCCGGCAACCTTTGATTTCAAACTCGCTAAAACCTCGGAAGCCGCCGTCTCAAACTGAAATAAAAATGAAAAATCAAAATCAGTGAAATATAAACCCAAAAACTTCAGAGGACAAGAGAGAAGATCGAAAAACGAACCAAAGGCAGATAATCAGCGGGGGAAGAGCGAAGAAGGGAAGGAAGATCGGGATCAAAAGCGACAAGATGTTCGAGGTTGACGATGAGAGAAGTAGGGTTGTGAATGAGACTTTCTCGGTATGGGAAGACATTGGAGGAAGTCTCGAAGTTTCGGATGAACTCCTTGAATTTGAGAAGAACGGAATGGCGGCTGGAAGCTGCAGAAGCATCGGAACTGTTGAAGGTGTTGTCCCCGATACGACCAGGCGGGAACTGAGCTTGGTCACTGTAGTAGACTGCTCCTTCATCCCAACCTGACATTTTTACTCTTTCTCTCTCTACTGAGTTATTATGTACTGCTTGGAAAACTGAAAACTGAAATCTGAAAACTGGTGACGGAATGGGATTTTGGGAGATGAAAATAGGATTAAAGAGGACTTTCTTTGTGTTTTTGGCGGGTTGTTTTGGCGGGAAAACTCACTTTGCTTGGGCCGGGGCGACGATACCATCAAAGCCCATTGCAATTGACTACATTTACAGCGGATCTTGGCCGAGACCGTCTCATTCTGAGACGAGGCCCAGCTCACCTTTCTCTCTTTGATTCCATCTTCTGGGCCTATTTCAATTCTAATCATAAAGGTATCAGTTTTGACCTTAAAGATATCAATTTCAATTTAATCATACCTGTATGAACTACATTAATCATAAAACTGAATACTATAAAATGAGAATTGAATAAATTAACAATGAAACTGAATACTATAAAAACTTAATACTGATACACATGATTTATGTACATTTTATATCAATTTTGACCTTAAAGATATCAATTTCAATTTAATCATACCTGTATGAACTATATTAATCATGAAACTGAATACTATAAAATGAGAATTGAATACATTAACAATGAAATTATTTTGGTTTGAAGGAATGTGGAACAATTATATCTACAATATCTTAGTTTGTTAGTAGAACATGTATGTCTAAATGCTTTGGGTAAACATTGATGTTAATATATGAAGGCTAACTTACTACAATGATTATGTTAGTAGAACATTGATTATGTTTTAACCAACTGTAATGTTGTAATGCTAATTACTAAAATGATATGTTAAAATACTCAATTTTCCTCTTAAAGTAATCAGTTGATATGTTAAAATGTAATGCTAATTACTAAAATGATAAGTTAACTTCCATTCATATTGTATTATTAAAAATTCATTGGTACAAATTATTTGATGTATGTAATTGATGCAAAAATTTGTTGTACAAGTTGTATATGTTTAACAAAGAATGGTATGCAATCAAATTATATATATGTTTGTTTCTTATTCTAACTTAGTCCGAAAAATGAAAAAAACGATTTTGAAGGGCAAAGCGCGCGCGTGCACGCCACGCACCTATCCTTGGGCCGGCCCATGTCCCGTCTCATATTGAGGCCGTCTCGGCCAAGTTTTTGTGCTACATTTATTGAAGAAATTTGAAAAACACAAATTTTTACTTGAGACCGTCTTTTGTAAAGACGGCTCTCAAAAGCAAAGTTCAATTCTAAATATATATTATTACAATTCTAAATATAGATTTGGGCTGGACTTTTGAGAGTCGTCTTTACAAAAGACGGTCTCTCAAGAGAGCACCCGTTTGAAAAAAAATAAGTTTTATCCTTACTATAAAACATTTGCAAGGCAAGAATACTATTCATGATCCCATCCATGAACAGTATTTTTGCCAAATCAGCAATTTCCTTTGCCATTTCAGTTCCATCTCATTGTTCTTGAATCAGTCTGCTGCCACTTCACTCATTCTTTATTCCACTTCACCTAGCTACTTCTTAGTTCCACTTCACTCATTCTTTTCTTAATTCCACTTCCTGGTTAATACCCATCAGAAGGAAAAGTCGATCAGTTCGTCCCTAGCTTCATCAGGCCGTTAATCGATCAAGAGAAGATGAATGTGCCTGAAAATCTATCAGCCTCTCGGAAAGTTTCGATGAAGATCTGTGTGTCTCATAGCAACTCGGTGACAACGAGTCTTTGGATAATCTTCAGTTCTCTTTCTACATTCCCTACCAATTTAGTTCTGATTAATGATTCATCTCTTTTAACCCAATTCTAAAAACAAATTAGGTCTTTTAAATTCATTGTGCTTGGAGTGCTTTATTTGGTGATTTATGATTCTTTCTATTTTTATTTGATATTTGTGAATTATTGGTGTGTTGGTGCAGATTTTAAACAAAAATCAACTTGATAGGTGATAATCGAATTGGTTAGGTTGTTTGTTTTGTTTTTCTGAGTTTGAAGATGAGCGGTAGTAGTTGTTTGTTTTACAAGTACTTCATTTGCCATGAAACTATCTAAATTGATTGAAAATTTAGGAGTTTTGTTTAATGAAAATTTAGGGGTTTTGTTTAATGGAAATTTAGGGTTTTTGTTTAATGGAAATTTAGGGTTTTTGTTTATTTTTGAATGAACTCTAATCAGATTTTTATTTGGGTTTAGGGATTGATCAATTCTCGTTAAGCGTCGCCACGAACCCGATTGCAAAGGTAATGTAATTTCTTCTTAAACTCCATGAGTATTTCTCGGTTTAAGGTTTTAATTTCTTTTCTATTGTTTGATTGATGTTTAAAAGATTTATACTTGTATTCTTTTTAATGGGTCTTTGTTTATGTTTACTGGGTTCTTGGTTATTTTTGTATTTGCTTTACTTTTGCTAAAAAAATAGAGAAATTTTATTTATTTTTTATCTGGGAATGGATATTTACGGTTTAAAGCTCAATTTTTTTGGTTTTATATGATGTGAGCTATAAACGAAATTAGGGATGCAGTCGTCGAAACTATATTGCTGGTATTTCATTTTTGCTTTGTGTTTTTGTTATTCCTTCTATTTTTTGCTTTTTTTTGTTTAATTGGTATTATGTTATATGCTATTTGTTTGTAAATTGAACTTTACTCTCTAACGTTCTCATCCTTTTTCACAATTTTGATTTCTCTAACTTTGATTCAGGCTAATTTAATTTAGGCAAAGGAAAATGGGAGCTTACAAAGGTACTAACATTCCCATCCTTATTTGTTTGTTTGTTAATTGTTAATTGTTAATTTTCAATTTGTTTGTGTTTCTAATATGAAAGTTCAAAACTTTTTGATGTTTATACACAGTTTTTACTTTTACTTTTCTTACTTTCATGTTTATTCATATGCTTTTACTTTTGGTTTTCAATTGTTCATGTATCTTGATCGAATTTTAATTTCTTTTGTTTTCGGGTGGTTTTTGTTGTAGCTTAGAGTGCCGAATATAGGGCTCTTCGTGTTAATGCGCTTAAGGTTTTTTTAATATATTTTTGACTTTTTTTCAATTTTAAGGTGTACTTTTATGAAATTAGGGTTTATACTGGCTTTATTTGTAAAGGATTATAATAGTTTATAAAATTTTATAGTTTAAGCATCTTACATATTGTTTCTCCAATTCTGTTCTTCTGCATTCTCACGCTCATCTTCTGATTCGTTTAAATATTGTTCTTGATTATCGTTGATCTTCATATTTGGGTCTTTTTGGGGGGTTTTCTATTAGTATCAACAATTTGTAATAAACGGCCAGTAGATTCGCTTATTCCTATTTTTTAAAACAAATTTCTTGAAGATGGAGGCAGATTTTGATTAATTCACATCATTGCTTCTTTTGAGACCTAATTAACAAAACATTATATGTTTGTTGTACTTTAGTGTTGCTCCATACATGTGGTGAGCTAGAGACATCTGTTTCATACCAAAGTTTTGCATTGTTCTTTGCCATTATGTTCAAAGGGAAATTTTTAGCTACTTCTTCATTTCCCTCATTTATCCTTTCACCCAAGTTCATGAATATATTAGTGGCTTAATCTCTTTCATTAATTTTGTTATTTATTGCAGTTTTCGTTAATGATTCGAATAAATTTGAGGGATTCGAGACAAGAAAATCGCTTTCTTAATTTTCTTTTCCTGGTGTTAAAGGTGTTAAATTCATTGCTTTTACTTATACTTCTACTTGAGGTAGAAAACATAGAAGGGTATTTTGATAAGGTGTTCTGATGGATGTTGCATTTAGGTTTTCTTGTGCATTTTTGGTGTCACATTCTTAATTAAGTTTAATTTTTACTGCTATCTTTCACATTGTTAGCTAATTTGAACTTGGTGATTATTTTTCTTGATGTTCAACTGAAGCTTTGGAGTTTTATGCCACGCATTTCCAACTGTTCATGGATTACTTATGTATCGTGTTGTTCCTTCTCGCCATTTCATAAGCAAGGTATTCAAAAGTTTTTCACCTTTACAATCTTTGTATTGGTTACCCTTTTGTCAACTGTGCATTGCATTTTTTTATTGTTCATTTGCTTGGTTGAACCCTATTTCCCCACACTCCTTTTCTCTCTTCAATTTGGGTTTGCTTTGTGTTCATTTTAGATCTCAATTTTCTACATTTTATCTTCCATAGTTTCCTTTTGTATTTGCTTATTCTTTCCATCTTTATAGGTTTGTTATTTGAATTTGTGACTTTGTTGGCCATTTTCGTAAGTGGTTTGATGTTAGGAGTATTAAAAAAAGTTTTCTATTTGAAATTCCTACTGTTTCCAATGTTTACAAGGTACACTATTCTATAACGAGTTGTTCTTTATAGTGAAAAGGCTTATCTGTTTCCTCATCTTCTGTATTAGTTTGCTAAAAAGAATAATTTTTTGGTTATTGTTGCTATAAGAAGAGAGGTCTGTTGGTCAACTTAAGGAATCTTATTTTATAAGGATTATTTCTATTATTCCATAGATAGTTGTATTGTGCGAAATCAATGTAAGGTTTCCAAATCACTTACGAATGTTGATATATAAAAAGTGAAGTGCTTGAAACTTAGGTTCTGCAATTTAATTATATATTCATTAGTGAGGTGTTGTTCGTATAAAGGTAATTTTTTTAAAACTTAGGCCTCGTTTATTTTGCATTTAAGGGAAGTCAAGAACAAGGATCACATTGCAAAATCATATTTGTTTACGCAATCATAATCATTATTTGGTTTTCAGGGATGAGGATGAGTTTTGAACACGCATTGTCCTCAGTACTTGGAATTGAGATGGCAAGTGAAAGTAAGCTCCAACATTTATACAACCCAGCTGATTTCAGATATTAACAGGTCATTTTATTTCTTTTTTGTTGTTTCCTTGTTGCATTTATGGTATTTTGCATTATAAATATAAAATTAGCAGCTGCTTTTTTATTGGACTTCAATGAGGTATTCATGAGGGTTAATAGGTGATTTTTTATATTCGATTTAAAACCTTTTTTGTGCAATATTAAGTGCCCTCATACTTTATTTTATTTACTGCAAAACCTTACTGATTACGATCCTACATTCATAGGGGCTGCATTTCCCCCTCTTTTGATCTGATTAACTTGCACAAGCTACGGTTATCATCAACTTCTTGCTCAATTTATTCAGCTACCACATTTTAAAGTCTGATTAATTTTCTTATAACAGCAAAGAGCCTTAACTTCATACTTGTTTCCTTTGTCAATAAATTTTGTAACTATAAATTGAATCATTAAATACTTGCAAAGCTAGGATTGTGGCTGCAAAATTGATGCATTACTTAGCAATGCTTAATGTATCTTACTCCATGATAGTAGTAGGAGAAAAAAAAGGCAGCAAAAGCTGTAGTTGTAGGTATGATCAACTATAACTTCTAAATCTATACACTATAAAGGTAGCTTAGTAGCTTACTTAAATTTCTTACCATTGTTCTACCTTTTTTTTGTTGATGTTTGTTTATTAAGCATATTGCATTTTTTTGTTTGAGAGCTCATTGTGTTTCTTTTACATGTTATTGACAATATTTGGTATGATTAATTTTATTAATTATTTGGATCGAGGAGCAATTGCTACCAATGGCATGATTGATCAACACATGACTTGTAAAGGTTGCAAATACTCCGATTGTAGCGGTATTTAGTAAGCTCTATAAAATAATTTATGAGTAGTAGCATTATAATCCTCTTTCCTACTTTGTTTGATATTAGGATTTAATTATTAATTATTTCCCTCTTGAAAATTACTTGATATTAGGATTTAATTATTAAATAATTTATGAGTAGTAGCATTATAATCCTCTTTTGAGTTAAGTTATTTGGTAGATTCATCATTGTTTGATATTAGGATTCAATGATTTGTTCCTATTTTGTTCAGTGATGGAAGAATTCAATGTTAGATATAACTCATTATAACACATTAAAAGAATTCACTTTGGTGAATGTATCCTTTATCCTTTGACTATAAAATGAGAGCAAGTGGCTAAAACTGTTCACATTGTTCAAATGAACAGTAAAAATATTGTTTTCCACTTTTTCTTTCCCTTCCTCATTTCGCACTGCCTCCAGTCCTTTTTCTTTCTTCTCATTCTCACTTTCCTGTTCTTTCTCACTACTGTTTTCGTTCAATTTTTGTTCTCTATAATCATTTTTTATTTGTTTGATATTTGTTTTTTAATTTGTTTATTTTGACGTATTTCGAAAGGTAATCAAAAAAATGATCAACAAGTCAGCAATAATCAAGCAGATTTTCATCACTTCATGCTCGTGTCTGCTTTAGCAATGAAAAAATTAGGGTTTAATCGATTAAATCAGGTAATTTGCTTTATTCAATCATTTCTGTAAAATGAAATGATCCAGAACCCATATTAATATACCCAATAAATATTTTTCCTTTGTGTTTCATTTATGAAAAGTATACTATAGAATTCGGAAAGAAAAGATCTATTAGATATCCAATTCCTTATTCGAATTAAACTACGTTACATTGATCACATCCACGCAAAAGATGAACAAGTAATCATAATGCATGGATTGTGAAAGCAATCATTGGATATCCAACGATTGCTTTTTTTAATACCCAATGAAACTTTTGTTCATCTTTTGCTTTCACAATCCATATCACAATCCGGACAAATCATATCACAATCATTCGAGTAAATGAAACTTTTGTTCAAGACTTGACGCATGGATTGTGAAAGCCATCATAAGTACTTTCATTTGATCGGGAATCACAAGCTCATCCATATCGGTCCGGTTATCTATGAACAAGTAAAAAATAAATGCAGCATCATGCAATATCATTGCACGAAACTTGACATTTTCTTTTGCTAACTTTTATGCTTGCTTGCGTGGAATTTAAGTGTTGAGTAGCCTTCTAGGGGAGCTTGATTGTGTGGAGCATTGTTGGTTTTTGGGCGGTGGTGTTTTGGTGGCTTTGGTCTTATTCGAGGATGGGTTTTGGTGGATTAACTGGTTTCTACTCCGTTTTAATCTGTTATCTGTACCAGTGAAGATTCGGGCTTAGGTTTTTTCGACTTGTCCTGGTGAGTTTAATCTCTTTGATTTGTCCGGTTGACAAAGGCCTGATATTTGTCATGCTATAAATGAATTGGCACATGGGCAAAGGAGTTTTGTCTTTACTACCATTTCAGCCCTCTTCATTTGCTAAATAATCTAGTTTCTTGAATTTTGTTTTGAATGTGCAGCAAAATTTAATGGTTGCTTTGTATGGTGTAGTCTTGATGTTGAACATAGTCAGATTTGTCGGGTGTTTTAATCAAATACAGAGGTTGTTATGTTGATAGGATTGCTGTCAGTTTTTGTCCAGTTTCATTATTCGACATTTTTGGCTGCTTTGGGATCAATTGATTTACTACCGGGTTGCTGTCATGTGCAGATGTGTAGTTGTAATTTTCCAACTAATGGTATGGCTTGACGTAAATTGGTGTTAGATTGTTGTTACTGTCTTGCATTCTGCACAGGAACAACAAAAGAATTCTGCTGTCAGGTCTTTGCAACATCATTCGAACATAAGCTGTTGATTCGTGTTTTTGTGTTGCTGGTTGATCTAAACAGCACTTCTGCTGCCTGAATCTACACAGCAACAACAGTTTATTATATATAAGTTCACTCTTTTGGATTCGTGAGAAGATTAGCAAATATATTAGACAGGTAATAACTGTTTGTTATTTCGAAAATCTTATGGTTTCATGCATGCTAAACAAACTCGAGGGCAAGCTGATTATGAATTCTAACTGAAATATTATGTTCGCTGCTTATTTACCAGACAAGGGAAAACCAACGGGTGTGGAAGAGTCAACTGATAATAAGCAAAATGTAGAGATACGGAGCCCAATTTTATAGGAGAAAGCAAGTAACGGAGATCAAATCCCAGAGAAGCGATACTAGATTGTTCATTCGGATAAGTGTGCACAGTCTCCACATTTTTCTATTAGAACTCAAAATCCAGTAGAGACTGCATACTAGAGCTGTTCATGGGCGGGCTACCCGCCAGGCCCGACCCATCTGGCTCGAAAAACGGGCGGGCATGGACAACGTTTTTCAAAAAAATTAAAGTTTGGACGGGTAATACCCGCCCGCCAAGATAAACGAGCGGGTAGCGACACCAAAAAAATACCCGCGGGTATACCCGCCCGCCCGCTTAGTTTAATATATTATTTTTAACTTTAGTTTATTACTCATACCCAACTTTAGTTTATTACTCTTCTACTAGCCTTAAGGTTTACTTCTTTTAGACTTTAATAAAGTTTCTAATTCTACTAATTCGATATTTTTAACCCTCAAAGCACTCAAGTAGTCGAATATCAAAGTTCAAACAAGTAGCCGACGCCACAGTCTATATTCAATATTCATGTAATTTGAGTATTTTGAGACTTTATATATATACTTAGAGTATTTTAGATAATGTATTATATTTTGTTTGTTCTTATAAAAACATAACTTTATAACATGATTTATATTTTTAACTTTTATATAAAAATACCCGCTTACCCACGGGTCCTGCCCGCTTTAAAAATGGGCGGGCAGAGACAAAAAAATATGCCCGCGAATGCGGGCGGGCTTTTAAATATTTGAGCCCGCGGGTAGAATTTTTAGGTGCTACTCGGTCCGCTACCCGCCCAAGCCCGCCCATAAACAGCTCTACTGCATACTAATGTGAGATCTGAATCAGCATAGATAATTCTTGTAGCTACAGATGTACTATGTCCAGTGTATAGTATTCAATTTCCAAAAAAAATTAAAATTGACTCAACTTCAATTCTCAAGATTTTTCGAACTTTACTCAAATGTCCATTGTTATTTAGATGTTGATATACCTGTTACTTCATATTTTTCTCAATCAATTCTAATTCTTTATTTTTTGATCTTTTCCAGAAAATTTTAGGGTTCTTTTCACTAGTAAATTTCAATTAATTTTAATATAACCATTGATTTTTTATTGTTTCTTTTATTTTAAGAGATACATAGGCTGATATCATATTGTTAATATTGTAATGAAACTGTTTCGTGCTTTATGCTACTAAGTTTATATTAAGTGTCATATTATTTTTTTTCTTTTAAGCGATACAAAAATTGTTAACTTGCAACAATGCTATAACTATACTTCACCAAACTAAACATCTAATTAGAAAATATATTTGACTTTTCAAAATCAATACTTTAATATTTATTAATAATAATTTTGTAATACATCATTTTGCAATACATAGTCATTCTGCACTACTAATAATGCGTTTTTTTCCGTCTCACAAAAACTTCATCTAACATAAAAATTATGTCATCATAGATCCACTACAAACTACAACAACGTGAACACGTCTATTTATTAATGAAAACATTAATCTATAAATGTTAAATGCAATTAGATCAAAGATAACAAGCAGGTAATATACAAAGTATTAGAGCATCTACAATTACATTTGAATTGTTGGTTTCTTAAACAATCGAGCTACGCTTTATGGCTGAACATATAAAGCTTTCAATACGTTTTCATTCCTTACATTAATGTTGCTGTCTAATACTACCTATACAACTTCTGTCCTTGCATTTTTCATACATTTAACATTCTAATATTTTCATACGTATCATTGTTAAGAAAAGTGTATACAATAGTATTTGAAAATTCAATAGGATAACTTGGGGAGACTTTATTTCACAACAATCTTGTGAGAGACTGTCTCTTAAAGAGACGACCTGAAAAAAGGTAGCCCACATTTTTATTTGCTCTTTAATTTGCATTAGTTGGTCTATTTAACATATATATTTAATGTGTCTCTTAGAGAGACCGTCTCTCACAACCATTTGTGATTTCAAAATAAGCGTTTATTGCTTCAAAGTTAGATTTAGTGAACAGATGAGCCGACCACAAATTGTAACACCCAAATTAACAATAAAACATAAGAACCACATTATAATTAACAATTGAAATAAACAAATGTTAAAATAGTAACATTACAACAATTAACAAACAAACAAATAAGGTATTGAAAGACAATGAAAATCAATGACTGAATTTAGAGACGCCATGTATATGTTCGAAGTTGGCAGAAAAAATCAAGTAAAATCTTCACAACAACAAACAATATACTCTCTCCGTTCCATTATACTGGCTACATTTCACTTTTTACGCATTGAAATGCATTATTTTGTTTATTTATATGTTAAATTATACAAATCTAAAAATTATAAAAAGTTAATATTATGAAAGTATGCGATTATTTTAGAACGGAGGAAATATCAAATAAAAGAATACTTTGTGTTCTTTGAATTTAGCATCAACGGTAATTATCAATGGCGATCGGAAATGAGCTGTGTAGGCGGAGTTATGGAGGCAGAGGAAGAAAGGAATGAGTAAGTGGAAAGTCTGAAGTTTGGTAGATGTAGAGGTAGAAAGTAAAATGAATAGTAATGAGTAAGGTTACGGAGTAGGAAGAATAGGTTAGGCAACTGGCATGTATTTACAACATGCACTGTTCATTACTGTTCACTTTGTGAGAGCAAAATGAACAATAAGTAGGAGGAGAGGCTTACACTTTTTTAAATGTAAATAGATGTGTTGTAGAACTTCCTTGATCATGAGAGAATTTAAGTTTCATAGCGGGTTCATAGTTCAAGATCCGCTTAATTTCACAATTTCGTTTTGTTTCGTAGTTCAACATCAATTTTTTTGGTTTTTTGTGGGTAAGCTTTATTATTTTGTTAGCTTCTGAGCTTTACATTTTTTTATAATTTGGTGGGTTTTGTTGGTCAATATTTTTTGCCTTATATTCAGTAATTTTTGTTTGCGAACCCTGCGATCCCGTACCCATTATCTGTATAACGATTTCCCAAAATCTAATAAATGACGCCACTTCGAACACATGATTTTCGTGGCTGGTCCTGCATTTTTCATCTTCAATCTGACTGTTTAATCTTACACTTTTGTGCTTCTAACTGAAGAATTTAAGAATACGGAATTTGGGTCATGAATATTGTTTTTATGTAGCAATGAGTATTACAGCTTGCATTTATACATGAATTACTCGTCTAACTATGGCAATAGATAATTACATGATATTCTCATAATATTAAGTTTCCTATTTTACATAAGAAAATATTACACTTTCCTACACTCCCCCTCGAGTTAGGTCGTAGGGTTCACCGAGACCCAACTTGTATATTGCATCATCAAAGGCTTTGGATGCTACTGCCTTAGTGAAGATATCTGCCAACTATTCCTTTGATCGAACAAATGGTAGGTTAACTGTAACACCCCATAATTTTTTTTTATAGAATATTCGATATTAAAATAAATTAATAATAGTCAAATATAAGATATTTGAGTGAGTTAATATGTGACAAACGGTATCGGCATTTATCGCATACAAGGTTATCGTTATTAATCTAATTTAATTTTCATGTGTGCTAAAATTAAACCAAGGCAATAAAACACAATATTAATTAATTAAAAAAAAAATTAAAAAAGGGTAATTTGAAGGGGATGGCCGGTTATTAGGATGATTTTGAAGAGTTTGTAACTCCCCTCTTAAGGGGTTTTATGGCACAATTAAGAGGGAGTTAAGGGGAGCTTAAGGGGTGTTGTTCTCCCTTTTAAAAACCCGTCTCATGCTAGATTTTTCATCTTTTTCTCACTAGCTTTTACCTCAAAGAATTTCTTTCTTTTTCTTTCCCTATTCTTGATTTTCGGTCCTCACAAACAAAAAAAAACTTTGAGTTCATCCAAATTTCAAATCAAGTGTAAGTGAAATTTAAGTGTTAATATTAGATTTTTACCTTTAAAATAGATTATATTTTATATTTCATATATGATGATATTCTATGACTTCTAGGAGGATTGAGTACTTTTATGTAAGTTTTTATTTATATAATCTTTTAACAGAATTGATTTGCTAAAAGGGTTAAGTCAAAATATTATAAGATCTTTTATTGATTTATATTCTTTAACAAAATTCAAATTTGTTGTAAGTATAAAACATATATTTTTTTAATATTTAAATAAATTTGTTTCATGATCTAAATTTCTCTAGCATATAGCAAAATTTCAATTTGCTAGAAGGAATTTAAATGTATGGATTAAGTGAAATAAGTATTCATGAGTTTATAAATTCCCTAACAAAATTTGATTTGTTTAAGGGATTGTATTTATTTATATGTATATAATTAGATTCAAAGGGGTATTTTGGTTTATGATTCTCAACAAAATTTTAATTTGTGAGAGGATCAAGTATTTAATTTCATTATTATAATTTATTTATTTTAGAGTGTTTTGAGAAATTTTGTGTATGAGAATGTTTTAGTTTGATGTTTTGTTGGATGGATGGATTTTTGTATATGTGGGTGGAAATATTAAGTGATTGTGTGATAAGAGATATAAATTGTGTTGTTTGTGGATTCGGTTTCTTGTGTGTTTTTCAATGTGTTGGGTGCGTTTCGTTGTCGTTTTATTTAACCGATGTGTTAAAAGTCGTTTAAACGCTTAAAATAATTAAAAATAGTAAATGGATGTTAGAAATTATGAAAATTGGAACCCAAGGTAATTGATGCGTCCCGGACGCAGTGGTGAAGACGGATTCTTCATTTGAATTTTCTAAACTGTCCAAATTGGCAGTTTAAGTTTTTGGTCAAATATGGAATTTTAAATTATTAGGAATTTGATGAAATCAATTAAAATTATCAAGTCTTATTGAAATTTTGGTGGTATGAAATGAGTTGAATGTGTAAACACGTTCTAATACGTGTTCGTTTTGTGTGTGTTATTTAGGACCTCGATTCATAAGAGGGTGAAATTCCTGTCGTGCTTGAATACCGTTGTTTGCAGTGCTTAAAGGTACACGCTTAGACCATACTATTTATGTGGTTGGGCAAGTAATGTTGTTTCATTCTCGATTATAGCATTGTGACTCACATAAGGATTAGACACCTCAAATAATTTGAAAGAAGTTAAACTTGGAAAATGAGGATTTATGCGTTGGTTATCCCAAGGGGTTAATATTTTGGATTGGATTATATAATTATTGTTCCCATGGCAGTTTTGGATCATTACGGTCACCATGGGGGTATGCATACTTTAACCTCTGACGACCCGAACAGGACGGGCAACGTCTTAGGTCGGTGGTTGCCTTGGGATTAGCTCTCCTAAGTGTATTCCTCGGAAGAAGGTGGATTATTTCTTTGGCGCGAATGGGGCGAACGCGTTCAAGTTAGGGATTTTGAATAAGCGTATTAGAGCCTTTGCATGCTAGGGTGAACACATTGCTTGTATTAAGCTTGATTATATGTATCTGTCTCTACGTGTATTGGATTGATTCTTTTGGAACTTGCTATTTGTTCGTTCGGCGACTAGCGAGTGATTACGCGAGTGGGGTGGGTGAGGATTCAAGTTAGGACCAATATCACAAGATGCATTTTATGTAATAATAATTATAAGTAGAAAATAATTTACATCTGTCTGGAACTTAGTTTAGTTTATTTTTGTTTAGTTACTTTGTTTAACCGTCTGTGAGCGATGGGTTCTCAAGTTGTATTATGGAACCATTATAGACTTGTCACTATCGTATGTTTTATTTTTCCGCTTAGTTATATTCCTTTATCGATGGAACGTTGACGATCTTGGAAGGGATTTTTCCCACTAAGTGTCCAGTTGTGAACCGGAGTCATATTTTCATATGGTTATCCGGGTCACTTGAGCCGGACCGTTACAATTGGTATCAGAGCCAACGTTCCCTTAGAGGTAAAGGAATACTTGACCTTAGCAGAGAGAGTTGGGGTATGACCAATGTGTTATAATATGGCTGCATGTTGATTATTCTTATTGTGATGTGTTTTGGGGTATGTTTGGAAGGGGACCGTTAGGATCACATAGTGATATAGTTGGCTTTATTATCAACGTGTTCTTAATTACCTTCCGTTTTATGCATATGTTCAGGAGTATGGACAAAGGAAAGGCCCCAATGAACCCACACACCCCTAATCAAACTAGCGACGTATCGAGGTTTGACCCGGAGACTGCATGGAGAGAGGTTTTGAATAATGAA
This sequence comes from Amaranthus cruentus, assembly GCA_019425755.1. Taxonomy (NCBI): domain Eukaryota; kingdom Viridiplantae; phylum Streptophyta; class Magnoliopsida; order Caryophyllales; family Amaranthaceae; genus Amaranthus; species Amaranthus cruentus. The sequence goes on from CM033464.1 coordinate 750,849, forward strand.
ATTTGGAAAATAAGAGATGTGAGAGCATCCAAGATTATAGGGAAAGGAGGCAAATGATAAAGACTAAAGCTGACAGGGTATGTTACCAGGATTGAGAGCCAAGTGGAGTTAACTACCAAGAAGGACCCTTAGAAGGGGAGGGGTATGACGGGGACGAAGAAGAAGACCCCGAAGAGGAGGAGGAAATGGAAGAGAAAGAACCCTACGAAGAGGTAGGGCCTATGGAGGAGGGAGAACTCCACATAAATGAGGAATCTGATATAGTTATGGAGCAGATAAGGGATGAGTACTTATCTGACCCTCTACTAGTGGAACCCAAGGTTCAGGCTGGGAGTGTTTTTGAGATGTGGGAGCCTAAACGGGAATCACTTAGCCCTATAGAAAATACTAGTGAAGATGAGAGAGAAGATTGGGGATCGCACTATGACCTGTATGGATTTAGGGTTGAGATTGGAAGGGAGCGGTCAGATGAGGAGGATCCTGAAGAGGAAGAGGAAGAGTTACCAACAAGCCACCCAATGGATAGCGACTGGGAATCGGAAGGAGAATATACGAGTTCCAGCACCGACTCCGGGGACGATGGGGATGACGAAGGTTTTGACATAACAAGTTATGATGAGTGTGCTGACATTATAGATGCTTGGCGTTAAATGCTTAATTTATTTTCTTTTTATAATCTTTCTTTAGTTACCTTATTTTTAGTTATTATCTTCTTCTAATAATGTAAACACTTGGCGTAAGTTTGTTATAATTTAATAAGAAAATCAATAGAGTATTATGTTGAGTTGTTTTCTATATTCTTTTCTTCTTTCCTTTGTTTTGTTAGTTATGCATGATATATTTGAGTGATTTTAATATCTACAGTAATTAATAATATATACATTTTTTTTCTTTTTATATAGACAACTGTATATATGTGTGACTATTTTACAAACATTTAATTTATTCCAAAGAACCTCTTTTTCCTTCAAAACTATGGGATCTTAGGATATTCTAGTGATTTGTACCTTTCCTTTGTTTGCAGAAGATGCCTCCTCTCTCCCGAAAAAGGCTAGCTAGAAATGGTATTAACCGAACTTTAAGGAGCTTGGTTAAGGCATTAGCTGGGGTTGGTACACCACAAGTGAGATCCTTGTTTGAACATGCCTCTGAAATGAGCAAGAGGATTAGCCAGAGCAAACCATCTCCTTTTGATGGTAAGGGAGAACCATCAGAGCTGGAACACTGGTTAAGAGAATTTGACAAACTTTTTGATGTAGTAGAGTGTACAGAAGAATTAAAAGTTAATCAGACGGCATTTTATTTGATTGGGGAAGCTGATTATTGGTGGGCAAATAGTAAGGCGGGATTATTGGAGCAAGTTGAGGGGCTTTTCGATTGGGATATGTTTGAAAGGTCTATGCAGGAGAAGTTTTACCCTCTTATTGGAGCATGTACCCACTCTGAGAAAGAAAATGCAGCTTTGAGCTGGGATTATCTTTTGATATTCAAAAGCATATCGAAAGTGATGCTTCGACCTCGATAAGCAGATGTATAAGCGTCGGCTTCGGGTGAGGAATATTTTACGGAAGAAAAAGAAAAGAGAAGAGTAGTTTCTAAGGAGAAGAGGAAGGAATTAAGTAAGTCAGGACCTCGGGAACACCTCGAGGTTTCTATCGAAGAAACCAAAGACCTTTGGTAGCTTCAAAGGAGCGTTCGAGTGTGAGTCTTGAATCTGAGGGAGAAGCGAAGACACAGCAAACCTTTGCTAGATCGGGATGGAAAGGAAAGAAAGTACTTACGCGAGGAGGTGTAGAAAAACCACCAGGAAGGATTGCGAAGGAATTTAGTTGAATGTAATTTGTCACAGAAGGGACATAGGAGTATGGTGCTACATAAAGAAAGGAGTGAGAATGGCATTTGGGAACAACACAGAGCCCCAAAACGGTCATTTTTGGGAGACAAGGAATCGACCAAATGGGGAGATCATCCGAGTAACATGATGTGAGAGATTGCCACGGTTTAATGGGAGCAGAATCCGGTCGGATGGCAATCGGGTTGAGGTTGAGGATACAGAATGAGGAAACCAAAGGGAGGAATGAGCGCCTCAGGTTTGGTGGGCGAGGTATCTAGCGTCGATTCAGGAAGGCGACGAGGCGAGGTGAGATTCTAGAATGCGTTCACCATCCATTCTATAGCTATTACTGTATTGTTTGATTCGGGTGCAACTTGTTCATTTACTGTCAAGGAGTAAAGTAAGGCCAATTTAGGAACTTTGAAAAAGTATCATATCTGGTACGGTTCCTTGGGAAATTATATATTTGATAGGTTGTATAAAGATGTGCCTTTGAAGATAGGGACAGTTGTTTTTCCTAGTACTCTGTAAGTGTTAGATATGGAGGGTGCTGGAGGTAATTTTGGGCCTGGATTGGTTAGGAAGATACAAAGCTACCATCGAATGTAGAGAGCAAAGAGTGTTGTTGGTAGGACCACGTGGGGAAAACGTTAGATATAGAAAATTTTCTAAGGGGCCTAAAACAAACTTAGTGTCGACCTTGGAGTTACAAGACTTGTGAGACAAGGACATCCTTTGTACTTGTGCCACATCATGCAGGAAGGAAAGAAGGAGGTGGACCCCAATGATGTCGCGGTGGTGAATGAGTTTGTAGACGTTTTCCCTGATGAAATTCCCGGTATGCCACCGCAACGAGAAATCGATTTTACGATAGAGTTAGTGCGAGCGGACCAATTTCAAGCCACAATGCGCATGGCCCTAAAAGATGGAGGATGCGAGTCACTTCGAGGAAGTGTTGGATAAGGGTTATATCCGACCAAGTGTTTCACCTTGGGGCGCTCCGGTGTTGTTCGTAAGGAAGAAGGTTGGCGTTTGAGGTTGTGTATGATTATATGGAGTTAAATAAGGTGGCCGATTAGAACAAATACGTTACCTGAATAGATACGTTCAATCAATTGAAGGGGGATATTTTCGAAAATTGATTTAAGGTGGGGTTTTCATCAATTGAGGATCGTGAGGAGACATACATAAAGCGGCTTTTTAGGACCGTTCACGGGCATTATGAGTTCAAGTGATGCCTTTTGGGTTGACAAATGCTCAAGCATTTATGTGTTTGATGAACCAAGTGTTTGTAGCGTATTTGGATAAATTGTGGTTGTCTTCATTGATGATATCTTGGTTCATTGAAGGGAGAGATGAACATGAGGGACATTTACGTTTAGTTACGAGACCAGCAGGGAGAACAAATTATGCGTAAATTTTGAAGAAGCGAATTCTAGTTGGAAAAGGTATCATTTCAGGCCCTTTGTTTCTAAGGAGGGTGTTTGGTGGATCGGTAAAATAGAAGCGATTCGAAGCTGGTCATCTAGAAGGAGTGTAGAATCGAAGATTTCTTAGGGTTAGTAGGTATTATCGTCGTTTGTCAGGATTTTACGAGGACTGACCTAACTTCGTTGATGAAAAGGATAAAAGTTTGAGTGG
>CM033464.1:759823-804115 GCA_019425755.1 Amaranthus cruentus
GCCCAAAAGCCAAATTTCAATACACTCTGGAAATACCGAATGTGGCGCATTCGGTCGAATTTCAGTAGCTTCGGGCGAATCTGAGGTGGATTCGGGCGAATAGCACTTTAAATCAGCGCAGCGTTTTCTTCGCAAGTCCAATCCACGTAGGATCTTTTAGGGTTTTTGCCCCCACCTTTTGTAGCCTATATAAAGGCACTTATCTGAATTAAATACTCATGCCTTGATGGTTAGAAACCCTCTCTACCATTAAGAACATCATTTATTGCTTTCTTTCAATTCCTTGCCCTAGATTAGAGATTTATTGCTTTCTCATTTACATTCAAGCTTTGTATCTTTCATTTCCTTTCAAGTTTATGTAAGTCTATCTTTCTTATTCTCTTTATTGCTTTTGTTTATCTTTCATTTATGTTATTTAATGCTTTCCTCTTTTATGCTTTGGTTATTGCTTTGAATCTTGTTCATTTACATTTCATACTTGTTCTTGCTTTCCTTATTGCTTTGTAGTGTAGTTGATAGATAGATTTTTTGTTTTGTCTTTCATTATTGTTGATTTCCTTCTTGCCCTAATGCTTTCAATCATGTCTTTCTTCTTATTTTTAGTTGTTTTCACTTTCAATATGCTAGAGTAGATTTCTTAGGGGTTTGGTTTGGTGAAACCCTAGGTTTGGTGAATGTTGTTCATGTGTTAGATTAGGGTTGGGGTTGTTGTGGTTTGTTTGATTGATATTCGATGCATATCTTGTCCTGCCACTCCCTTGTGAGACATAGGGCGATTATGGGTCGTTCGCATGGCTATAGGTCATCAACTTCCCCATGCTATCTAGAGTGTCTCGATTGAGCCATGCTCAATCTCCTTTGACCTAGCTCTATATGAGAACATAGTATCGACCTAGAGTGGATCCTCACCATCCCCGTTCGTCTCTTATTGTCATCTCAATCTTATTTATCGCTTTCTTAGTTTAGTCTAAACACCCTATATACATACACCACTCTTCTCTACACCTAGCACCTAATCTTTCTTGCCCTTGTTCCTCGTGGTTCGATCCCCAACTTACCTCTATACTCGCTATAGTTGTACTTAGGGTGTTATATAAATGTGTTTGATTGACCAAGGTCTCTAGCGTTAAACCACGCGTTAGAAACCCGTTATCATGATCAGTTGCCCCACGATTCTTCTGTCAATTTAGCAGGTAATTGCCTTATCTCCGCTGCTTCTAATTCTTTTTGGATCGTGGACAGTGGTGCCACCGATCACATGTGCAATAACATTTCTTATTTTACTAACTGCAAAGATGTTTCTCACTTGCATAATCAAATAACAATCCCTGATGGTCGAAAATTTCTCATTACTACTATTGGTGATATTCAATTAAAAAATACCTTACACCTCCATAATGTGTTGTATGTTCCCCAATTCCAATTTAATCTAATTTCTGTATCTCAACTTTGCAAGAATAGTGACATTTCTATTATTTTTTCTAAGTCTTCTTGCCTTATCCAGGACCCATTAATGAGAAGCTCTTTGCCTCTTGGTAAAATGCTACATGGTTTTTATTACACTTTGGATAATACTCTGTCATCTTTGGCTTCTCCAGCATGCTCTACTCCTTTAGCTGGTGTTGCATCCTCTAATCTTGAGCTTGCCAAAATTTGGCACCTACGATTGTGACATGCCCCATTCTCCAAGATTAAATTGCTTCACCCTGAGATTAATATTAGCCATGAGAAAGAAAGTTTTTTTGCACTATCTGCCCAGCTGCTAGGCAGCACAGACGCAGCTTCCCTATTAGCAGTACTAATACTTCATTTGCTTTTGAACTTTTACATGTCGATACTTGGGGTCCCTATTCCCATAAAACTCTTAATGGTTGTAATTTTTTTCTTACTATTGTGGATGACTATACCAAAGTTACTTGGATATATCTCATGAAAAACAAGAATAATTGTGTTTCGATATTAGATCAATTTTTTAATTACATTCGTACCCAATTTCACACTCATGTTAAATATGTTCGCACCAATAATGCTCAAGAATTATGTGCTAGAGACATGTTGAATCTTTATCATAGTCAAGGCATTATTCATCAACATAGTTGTCGTGAGACTCCCCAACAAAATGGGGTGGTCGAACGCAAACATAAATATTTGCTCGAAACTGCGCGTGCCTTATCTTTTCAATCCAATTTACCTTCTGAATTTTGGGGTGATTATGTTTAATGTGCTGCTTATTTACTCAATCGTTTGCCCTTGACTGTTCTAGGAAATATATCTCCCTATGAAAAATTGTTTGGTCATGCTCCTGATAATTCGCATCTTAAAACGTATGGTTGTCTATGTTATGTCTCCACTCCTAAGCAAGGACGTACAAAGTTTGACCCTAGAGCTGAACCTTGTATTTTTCTCGGGTATCCATATGTCAAAAAGGGTATAAAGTTTTTAATATTAGAAACAAACGTCATTTTGTCTCTAGAGATGTATATTTATATGAGAAATATTTTCCTTACCATAATATACAAAAATTTTCATCACCTTTTTCTACATTTTACGTACCTACATCCTCTACACCTCCTATTTTACCCACTGTCCCTTTTTCTTCTAATGACACCTTACCTATTATTACTCTTCCCAACATTGAAAGTGACAACTCCATTCTCACTCCTTCCTCATCTAACGGTCCCATGACTCCTCTTGAAGCTTTACCTATCACTCTTCCTCTACTTGACAATGACAATCCATGTGCACTAGATGACAACACCTTATCTCTACCATCCCTTACACCTACTGATTTACCCACCTACACACCAAATTCAACCAACATAGACCTCACATTAAATAAATCAACTAATTCACCTACACCTCATACTCCTATTTTTGCTAGACGTTCCACAAGGGAACACAAACCCCCCTCCCACTTGTCTGATTGTGTTTGTAGTCTTGTTACTTTTCATGATCTTCCTTCTTCCTCTCAGCTTCATATTTCCAACTCTTCCACTTGGAATGAACCTAAACATTATCATGATGCTGCACAAGACCCTCACTGGCGCCATGCTATGCAACAAGAGCTCGATGCTCTTGCTCACAATCACACTTGGGACCTTGTTCCCCTTCCTCTTGGTAAGAAACCTATAGGTTCTAAATGGGTTTACAAAGTTAAACTACGCTCCGATGGCACCTTAGAACGTCACAAAGCTAGACTCGTTGCCCAGGGTTATACTCCCTTCGTTCCTTAAAGAAGTTCCCACTTTCCATTTTGGGGTGTTTCAATTGTTGTTCCCATAAGGAATCTTTCCATTTATATCACAAATTTTGGACAAAAATAACCTCACCCATCCTCATTTTAATATTTTAATAATGATTATGCCTTTTAATTTTTCATGTTTCCCACTAACTTCATAAAAACATTTTTTAATTAGTTGTGGTCCCCTTATTTTTTCCACTTTCTTTAAATACTTTTTTAATATCTGTGGTCCCCGCTTTTTCTCTATCAAATTTATTAGGGAAATTCCACATGGTAGCATTCAGTTTTGTTTATGCACTATCTAATTGCCGTAGCATTTTCCGTTAAGTTCTTGTTAAATTCCGTTAAATTCATCATTTTGTAAGTTTTTTTCCACATGGTAGCATCCAGTTTTTGTTAATTTACTATTTTAACTTTTCACCATTTGGATGTTTAATTCATCGTTTAATTCATTAATGCTCATAAATGTTTAATAGTTTTATTGAAAAATTATACGAAAGCTGAAATTATAGGACCTCGGCGAATAAGTACTTGTTTCGACCGGATTTTCGAAAGAGTGACCCCATAAGGGTAATTGCAACGTCCGTTTTTTGAAAAAAAATCATTATTATAGGTAAAAATGACGTCAAATATCTTTTTCGGTTTATGTATAAAAAAATAGGCGAATAAGTACTTGTTTCGACCCGATTAGATAGTTTCTTATAATTTTTCAATAAAATTATTAAACATTTATGAGCGTTAATGAATTAAACGATGAATCAAACATTAAAATGGTGAATTAAAAGTTAAAATAGTAAATTAACAACAACTGGATGCTACCATGTGGAAAAAAACATACAAAATGTTAAATTTAACGGAATTTAACAAGAACTTAACGGAAAATGTTACGGCAATTAGATAGTGCATAAACTGGATGCTACCATGTGGAATAATCTTTAAAAAGTGCTACCACTGGCATTTAATCAAAACTGGATGCTACCATGTGGAATTTCCCAATTTATTATTCAATAAAATAATATCTCCACTATCTAAAAGACTCCACTTTTCTTAATTCCCGTGAATATTCCCAATGGGAACATCAATAGAGAATGGAGGGAGTAACCAAAAATACGGTATTGATTACCACGACACTTTTTCACCAGTCGTCAAAATAACCACCGTTAGATGTCTCCTTGCTCTTGTTGCCTATAGAAAATGGCCTTTATTCCAATTAGACGTTAATAACGCCTTCCTTCATGGCGATTTGTTTGAAGAAGTTTATATGAAAATCCCAGATGGTTTGAAGCAATCCTCTCGCCAATGGTTTGCCCGTCTTACAACTGAAATGCTAAACCAAGGTTTTGTTTCTTCACACTCTGATTCTTCTCTTTTTCTTAAGAAAACTTCTACTTGCTTTACCATCGCTGCTATTTACGTTGACGATATCATCCTCACAGGTAATAACATCTCTGATATACAGTCCTTGAAATCTCATTTACATAGAATATTTAGTATTAAAGACTTAGGCAAATTACATTATTTTCTTGGCCTTGAGGTTACCTACCTCAATGATGGCATTGCTCTCACCCAAAGGAAATTCACAAATGAACTTCTTCACGATTGTGGCATTACTGATTTTCACAAAGTAGCCACCCCCCTTCCCCTTCATTTAAAATTACAAAATAATTGTTCCCCGCTTTATTCTAATGCTACTGAATACAGGTGTCTTGTCGGAAAGTTGAATTTTCTCACAAACACGCGACCTGATTTAGCGTTTACCGTGCAATTACTTAGTCAATACATGCAGTCTCCAACAGTGGATCATTACCAAGCCCTCCAACACACTTTACATTATATTGCTGCTATCTCTGGGCAAGGCATTATTCTCAATGGCTCTGACCAACTACGCCTACATGCCTATTCTGATTCAGATTGGGGTGCATGCTTAGACACCAGGCGTTCCGTCACGGGCTATCTCATCCTTCTTGGCACTTCTCCGGTGAGCTGGAAGTCGAAGAAACAACATACAGTCTCCAAGTCATCAGCTGAAGCAGAATATCGGGCAATGGAGGCTGTGGCATCCGTAGTTACTTGGCTAGTCCGCTTACTTGAAGAGTTGGGTGTTCAGAATCTTAGACCAGTTACTCTTGCTTGCGATAATCAATCCGCCCTCCAAATAGCCCATAATCCTGTCCTTCATCAACGGACAAAGCATATCGAAATCGACTGCCACTTCACCCGGGAGAAAGTTTTAGAAGGGCTGCTCCAACTCCATTACATTTCCACCCATGAACAACCTGTGGATATTCTCACTAAAATCGTGCCTTCAACTAAACTTCGTCCTTTAATGTCCAAGCTTGGGATGTTTCCTACAACGCCAAGCTTGCGGGGGGATGTTGAACATACGGTTACTAATACCTAATTATTTAGTTTAGTTGATATAGGTTGTTTTGTAAATAGTGACATGTCATCACTTCACATGTCTATATATAGTGATAGTGTTTTCTCTTCTTTAATGTAATAATACACAGAGACTTGTATCTCATTTTCTTGCCTTAATTCCAAAACATCAATATTTTGTTTGTGTCCGGTTTCTAACCCATAACATATATATATATATATATATATATATATATATATATATATATATATATATATATATATATATATATATATATATATATATATATATATATATATATATATATATATATATATATATATATATATATATACACCAAAGATTGACTTTTTACGGTCACTATTATTAGTAAGCCACTGCCAGCCCCTAGACAAAGATTTTATACTCGTCATTTCATAACAACAAACATAAGCTTTGGATTTACTTCAATATTCTTATGTTACAAATTCTCTCTAGAGACTACTTCCCTCCAACAATGATATTCATGAATACATTAATGATTTCAAGCAACTATATTGCCCGAGACAATTCGGACACAAGTGTGTAAAGAGAACATTACGGTTTGAATGGAGATCAATGACATGAATTAACATTTCTTTTGGAAAATCTTCAAGCCTCTATAGCCGAGTGAAGTTGCAGACAACTTAAACGTACAACCCGTAAGAGATGCTCAGGAAGTTGAGTTGCCTCATCTGCCGATAAAATTGACGAAAGTCAATAAATGCTGCAATTTCTCGTTCATAAAAAGATGAAACAACATAGAACTCCAATACACAACCAGAGATAGATAACATGTGAAAGAGGGAACATGTATGACAGTTTATATGAAGATTCCTTGATTGTAAATCTAATTTGAAAGGGAATCATATAAAAGAAATAGAAGAGTGGGAAGAATAGGTAGCTTAATATCTCTAAATCCTAGAGAAGCGGGGACTGACATATTCAATGTAAGCAATTCAACTTTCAAACATGTACATCTTTTTACCCGAAGTAACTTTTCGAAAAAGCAAATAATATAATCCACATCTGCTCTTACATGTGATTTTAGGGACAATAACCTTGCTTTTCCGAGCTTTGAGGTGAAAAAGGAAGCCGAAGCTAGTAAAGAAAAGTACCTTAGCAAAAGTCGACACTCGATAGAAGGTCTTCCTAGTAATCTGAGGCCCTCAAAACCACTACGAATTGTAATTTAGGTGAATGAAATGAATATGTGAAATGGCTAGGTAACAGCCACTTTGTTGCACAGGTGTAACGCAATGTATGTTGTAAAACTTGGAGCAACTTTGGCATAGCTGGCTTAGTTTAATGGCAAAGCATCAACCAACAGAAATCACGTTCTTTTCTGATACATCCGTCTGTATATTTTAGCACCTTCGAGTTCTGCATGGATCTCTCTCTCAGTCCTAATCCCCATTGGATTTTTCAAAAGCCAACCATCAGGATCACAAACAAAATTTGGGTCAATAACGTCGACATGTTGTATATTTGACACAAAATCAAACTGAGTTCTCATGTCAACTGCCACTTCGTGCACATCAGACTGAACAAAAACCTGTTGTATGATAGATTGAAGTACGGACATCAGTAACCAAACAAATAACAATTGACTAGATACAAGCATCTGAGGACTGAGGACTGCGGAAGCAAATATGACATATTGAATGCTACAAAATGATAAATTTTTGAAAAGAGATGTGGAGAGCACAGTAAATTAGATTGAGAATAACAAAAAAAAAAAAAAAAAAAAGGAGATGGCAATGAATATTGATTGCTGGGAATATACGATAGTTATGATAGACCCTCATTGCATGTCCCAAAACAAAGTCAAATGAGGTAAAACAAACTAACAAAATATTGCAACAAGGTGAAGACGGTATCATCCCATAGATAATCTGTAACTTATTGTCTATTACTCAGTCTCATAGTGCATTGTAGACTAATGAGTAGCAGCTACATGTCTGTAAAGGGTCAATCTCCATCGAAAAGAAATCCTCCAAAAGGGTATTAAGAAAGTATATTTAGAGATCTCCATTTTTTGGACAATTTACAATGTCATATATTCTCTGAATACTAACTGCCTTCAGTTTTAGTTTTCCAAACAGAGGATCAACATTTCACTCCAGTCAAAATGCTGAAGGAACAAATAGCTAAATTATTGCAACAGCAATACCGCTCACCCATGACTTATTTCACAAAACACTGGAGTTAGCCAAATAATTTATTTCTTCACGTAAATAAATGGCAATCAAATAAAACACTTAAAACATCTAAAATACTCTCATTGCCATTTTTTCTTGATTACCCCCTGTGCTTTATTTAGTATATATAATTGGAAAATAAATGTTAAATTTAAGTCAATACAATATCCCTGTTAAAATGAGAGCTAAGATCGATAAGGTTCGAAGTACCTTGATGAACGATAACGAAATTCAATGACTTAACAATGTTTGAAAGAAATTAAAATGCAAAAATAACACAATGATTTAAGGAGGTTCACCCAATGATGACTACGTCCTCCATGGTGTGTAGTTTCTTGTTTATATTATTTCAATGGAGTAAAACTACTCTTACAAACATAGTATTACAATTGACTAAGAGAATAACAAAGGCTATGTGTTTAGGCTTAGGGGCTTTGTGTTTGATGTGTTTGGATGAACAAATGAGCTCCCTATTTGTAGGGGAGATCACACTATGAATTAATAGCATTGAAACAGCTACAAAGACTTGAAGAGTCAAAAACAGCATCCAAGAAAACATCAGAAGGTCTGCTCGACCAAAACAGAGGCTCGCTCGGTCGAGCGGGCTACAGGTTGCTACTAGAAGTATTCTGTTTGTTCGCTCGACCCACCTAGGAGGTCGCTCGGTCGAGCGACCTACAGGAGGCTTTCTGACAGCTTTGCTCAACAAAGCATTGTAAAGCATCTTTAACAAACTTTTGCACTTCTTCATTAGGTCCCATAACTCCCATGATAAAATCATACTTCATTTCCTTCATTACTTCAAGAATTAATTCACACTTACACACCATCATCAATCACAAATATTAAGTTACCAACTTAATTCACCCATTAAACAATATCATAGGATTCCATCCCATTACTTGCACATATGAATTCACACATCAATTGTGCACTCGAGTATATAATTCTAGTTTTTTGTCTAAAAACACATGAAGAAAATGTAATATTATAGGTAACCTAACATTCAATCAGTTTTTTTTATAAAATAGTTTGAATATTTTTGCTACCCCTAAGCTAAATTCCTAGAGCTACTACCGAACACGGGATCACCATGGGCGTGATTAGAGAAAATGAAGATGAAGCTATTTTTGTTATTTCCCCTAGAGAAACAACAACCATAAGTAGATATGTTGTGCCCTCCATATAGCAAAGAGAGAGCCAAAATGATGCAAGGGAGAAATACAAAATGAATTTAAGAAATAAGATGTGAGATAATGCTCCTACGCACCACCACCCACACCAATAAAGCAAAGAAACTATTGATTCTCCAGGAGTGTGCAATGCATAGTTTGCTCAATTTTAGGGGTCGCATGGATTAAGTATAAATATTTAAGGGGTAAAAAAAGTCAAACTAGTGAAACAAAGGTAAGTGGAGGTGCAAATAAAGTAATTGAAATACTTGTGAAAGATGTAAAATGAGAGTAAACTAAAAAAGATGAATGCAAAAGGATGATGATTACCCTCATTTGGAGGAAAGTATTCCCCCACCCTCCCTTAGGGTAAATTTATACCCCAGTATGAGGGAAATAAATTGTTGTTTTATTCTTTTTTATTAACTTCTAACCAATTCTTTCACCTCTCCTATCAAATTCCTTTAATCTTCTATCTAATTAACTTTGTTTTTCTACTTTAACTTTTATTTACCCTTAAATATTTACACTTAATCAAGCGAATAATTAGACTATTCTCCAGGTAGTAAATTGCCCCAACAAATAAGAAAAGATGATATTTCACCTTTCCAAGAAATTTCCTTTTCAAGAACCTTTCAATATAAAGGAATTAGATAAGATCAAGGGGCAAGAATGAAAAATAGTAAATGGAGATGTGAAGCTTGAATCAAGAGGGTGGCAATATAGTGCTCAATAAATTTAGCTAAACCACTATCAAAAATTGTCTCATGGAAAAATGTGGAAGTGACTAGGAAATGCAAGCATAACACTGAATTTCACCTACATCCAGATATAATATAATACGCCTGCAAAGTACAAGCTAAATTTAAGTCAAAGTAGTTACAGGTCGACTGGTTACTTGTAAATTGGACGAATATGAGATGCTGCAGGTGCCAGCATACAACGCTTACCCGTCCACCTGATGTCAATTTATCCAATATAGAGTCAACAAGTGGCTTCTGCAAAACCCTTCTCTTATGATGCTTCTTCTTAAAATGAGGATCTGGGCACTAAAAACAATTAATCAGAAGCAACTCTATTGCACCAGGAAAATCAACTAACGAAATGCCCTCACTATGAGTGAGACAAAATGCACCGATGACATATTATTAGTATATGACTTTTCTAATATATATATTAATCTTTACTTGTAAAACAAAAAATAAAAAGGCATATTGCACTAAGATGAACTCACCAAGATTGAAACTAAGACCAATGGTCCAGGATAAGAGGATGCCAACTGCTGGAAAGAAACTGTAGCATTGGCAAACATGAAATATCTGAAACATAAGTCAACATGATTAGGCAGTGAACAATGTCATATTTTCTTAATGATCCTATACATTAATAAGAAAATAAAGATGTTAATTATCTTACGCATTATCAAGACATAGCTCTTTCGCCCAAATATTAGCACGTTCTGCCAGCTGCATTTAGATAAGTTCCCAGGTAATTAAATGCCCATCTGTTCAAGAAGATGTAGCTAAAACGCATAACGTAGAGAAGAAACAATGATGTATTATGACATACTTTTTTGCGGATTTCGAGTCCCAAATAATTATTAGATCCAACGTTTTGTTTGGCTTGCCATAAGAGAAATCTGCCACTGCCTGAAATTTATCTAATGTTAGGCATTAGAACACAATTTTTTTATATCCAAGAAAAATAGCATGTTATGCATTAAAAATTATAACACAGAAAGATAAAGAGAGAGAAACTCAGTTAATGGAAAAGAGCTCAACAAAACTAACAATGAATTAAATTATTAGCTGAGCAAAGAGAAATCGGTCATTCAGCAAAGAGCTCAGCTAAACTCTCTTACAAAATCATGAATTACATCTTAATTCTGCCTTTCCTTGCATTGTGATTAACTGGCGTCCTTGGTAGATGTAAAACACAATTATCAATCAAAATGTAATACACAGGGACAGAGCCGTCTTCAAGAATTTGGGGTCCTGTGCATAACTTTAATTTTACGCCGTATTTATAGTAAATATATTTATTTTACTGATAAACTTAACATATTTCTTTTTTAATTAGTTTTTTCATATAGGGGGGATCGCAGGGACTAGCTTATCCTAGGGGTAAAGCTGCATATAAAACAATTTCTTCCTCGATCAATAACGGAACAAAGGATTCAACACAAAAGAAGAAAGTAGGAAATAAAACTAAATTGATGATAGAAGGAAATGTACAAGGAAATGGTGCAAATCTACATCCTAAATTACTGTAGAATGTTATTGCTCTCATCCGCAAACCACAATTATTTAGTGAATCTTCCCCTGGTTAGTCATTGGTTTCATCTTTTCTACATTAAAAATATATATGTCAAACAATGTGAGCCCATTAAAGACCTCAAGGATCTTATGTAGTGCTTACTGCTTGAGTAAGTGCATCACTAGACCACAACAAGACACAACATCTAAACCAATAAAAGCATAATGGAACATACTAATCGCCACTAAAACTATCAAGATAAAAAGCGTTAGAATTGTAAAACCTACTAATAGTACATCGAAGAGATGAAAGAAATACCACAGCCAATGTCAATCATTAAAGGTAAAGAGGGGTCCTTAAACACCTCATTCCAATCAGGCGCCTTAGCTGGAACCTACCAATTGTAGAACAGGTTAAGAAAACTAAGAAAATGCTCACAAAATCACAAAAAAAAACATAGTATAAGCAGATAAAGATGCCAAAACAAGGGTTAATACTTACCGACAAAGTTGAACTGAGAGGATTAACATGTTGCCGGACTCGAATATGACCCAACTCCTATCCAGAAAATTGAAACATGAAATTGCCAAATTGAAAGAAAAGAAGTAAGCTTTGGTAGTGTGCTTAGAAAAACCCAAAATCAAAAATTGGCATTAAAGAATAATAGAAAAGAGTGAAAGAATGATAAACCACGCAAATATGAGGAAGATTAAGATCAGCATATTCTAGAGCAACAAGGTTAGGGCTGCGAATGCTATGGTTTTGTTGTTCAGAAAAACATGCAACAGTTGATTGAAGCCTGGGACAATGAAGGGAGATAGAAGAATGGCAAAGCTGAAATTTGTAGTTGATGGTAGATAAAGATGTTAAGGATTTCCGAAAGGTACAAGAAGAAGAAGCTACAGCAACTGTTCTTGGTAAAGCCATAGGATATGATTTTCAATGAATTCTCTGTCATCCTGCGTTTAATCTCGGGCTTCTTTATTTATACCAAACAAGCACAATTAAACACATTTTACAAAAACACTCCAATTCAAACAGGTCGACCTCAATTCATATTAGATTTCCCTCTTTTAAATGATTATAATAATAACGTTTCTTGGAACAATATGTTGTTATGGACGGATGTTTTACATCACTAATGTCTGGTAACCATCAGATATTGTTTGGATGGATCCATGTGACACTTCAACTCTATAAATAAGAGTGAAGTGTATGGATTCCAAATCACTTCTTACTTGAATCATATTTCTGTAATCTTTCTCTCTTTTCTTTTGAAATACAAAGGAGAGTAATTAACTTCTTTGTTATTTTCTAATTTCATCTTCTTCATAAGCTTGTAGACGCCTTCAACCTTTATCAAGATTTTCGGTGACTTTGTGTTGCAAACATTCTTCTCTACGGTGTTCATCATTGTTCGTGATTCATTCAAGGAAGTGATCGTTGTCATACACAAAGGAGATACTTTATAGTTTATATTGTATTGTAATTTTATTTTCGCATTATTACGTGTGTAACAATCTTTTGTGATATTATTCTGTAATTATGGCAAGTGTGAAGGAACTTACTTCTAACTTTATGAAATTGGACAAGTTCTTGGGTGTGGAATTCAGGAGATGGCAAAAGAAAATGCTCATCCTTTTGACTTCCCTCAATGTGGCATATGTGATAAGCACTCCGAAACCGGAAGAGAAGGAAAGCTTGTAGACGCCTTCAACCTTTATCAAGATTTCCGGTGACTTTGTGTTGCAAACATTCTTCTCTACGGTGTTCATCATTGTTCGTGATTCATTCAAGGAAGTGATCGTTGCCATACACAAAGGAGATACATTATAGTTTATATTGTATTGTAATTTTATTTTCGCATTATTACGTGTGTAACAATAGATACAATCAACCACATCAACCGACTAGTACACATCGATTGAACTAAACAACAATATGTTTTGTAGAGATCGAAATCAGAAAAACTATAAAAGAGTTGATCACTCTCCTTTACATTTCAAGAGAATAAGAGAAAGATGACAGAATATTAATTCTAAGAATAAGTCATTTGATATCCATGCACTCACTCTTATTTATAGAGTTGAAGTGTTACATGGATTCATCCAAACCATACATCAATTGATGATGTAACACATTTATTCATAACAACACATTAGTCCATGAAACATAGCTTAGTTTCACGAACAATCATATTGTTCCATTAAACAACTTCCAGAAACTTTCTGACTCGAAAATCTCTAAGTGCTCGAACGAGCAAACACCAAAAACATCAAACAAAAGGTTCAGAAACATTCTGCCAGACCCACGAGCCCGTGCTCGAACGAGCACTACCTTGCTCGAACGAGCACCTACAAGCTCGAACGAGCATCTTGCTCATATGCTCTCGTTTTGGTTCCGTTGTTACGTTATTGCTTAGTTTATGCTACGTACATGTTCTAAGCCTTGGATAATGTCCTACATGCTCTAAATATCCAACAATCCTCCCCCATTTAGAGCCTTTAGGACATTCTTTCTCTTTCTCTCAAACTGATTTCAAAATCACGTTCTATGCATCAATGCTAATGTCCCTGCGGATTGAATTAACACCTAGTACAACACACTTGACAAACGATCGTGATATAATGATATCCCTCCGGATTTGAATCATATAACACATTTTATCATTTGAAGATGAAATACACATAGAACAAATAACACATTGTCATTTCTTGACACATTATAACGGCCGTGTCCATATCTTATTCATAAGTTTATCATAGTCGATACGTTAATCTTGACTACTTGAAGCGGCCAAATTTCAAACTTATATAGGTAGGTTCTCATTACGTATAAAATATCCCTGCAAATGAATATTCACCAAGAGCTCTTCAACTCCGGGCCTTGAGAACTTTAAATGACGACTACCTCGCTATTCACGGTCCAAAGCAACGATGGGTCCATTAAACTTTGTTGCTTACAAAATCCAAAAAGAATTACACCACATTGAATTCAAACACAACGTTAATCATGCGTGAATTGGGCTTTCTTATTGAATTTTAGTAACGTAATCCGATTGAATTGACGCATGTTCAATTGAATCCTTACTCATGGCTTTAGTGAAACATTCAGCCAAATTGAACTTAGTGTTCACATAATCAAGAGTTATGACCCCATTAACGATAAATCCTTGCACTAGGCTCTGCCTAAGAGCAATATGACGAGACTTACCATTATTCACTTGACTATAAGTCTTTGCCAATGCCGTCCTGCAATCCTTATGAATTGCCACCGGTGATGTAGGCATTGGTAATATCGGTATCTCAAACATGAGATCCCTTAACTATTCCTCTTGCTTCCCTGCAAATGCCAGCGCTATAAACTTGGAAGCCATAGTGGAATCACCAATCTTGGAAGACCAAGATATGGCTCCTCCCCCATAAACAAACAATCAATCACTTGTCGAAGAATTATCTTCTTCACTTGTGATTCAATTGCATCAGAATAACCTTCCAAAATTGGAGGTCCTCCACTATAAATGATACCACGTTCCATAGTACCCTTCAAGTATTTTAATACTCTCTTCATCGCTTCCTAATGATGCGGACCTTGATTACTAGTAAATCTACCCACTTTGCTAACGCAAAGACAATATCCGGTTTTGTACAAGTCTTCGCATACATTAGCGACCTAATAACCTTTGAATAAGCTAATTGCGCAACTAGTTCCTTCTCATGTCTACAAAGATTGACATGTTGATCCATAGGGGCGACATTGGAGTTTCATCAAACATATTGAAATTCTTAAGTACTTTCTCAATGTAATGAGATTGTCTTAACTAAATTCCATTACCGTCGCTTATGATCTTTATCCCCAAGATCACATCGACCTCCCCCATGTCCTTCATTTGGAATGAACTTGACAAAAACTCTTTTTGTCTCTTGAACCCGTACTAAATCAGTACCAAATATGAGCATATCTTCAACGTAGAGACACATAATGACTCCGTTGCCTTGCCCATTAAACTTGCTATAAATGCACTTATCGTCTTGATTCAATTTGAATCTAACGGACAAATCATTTCATTACCTTTTGATGTCATTGTTTCGGTGCTTGTTTTAGTCCGTGTGATGACTTAGCAATTTACACACCTTGTTTTCATGTCCTTTCAAAATCAACCCATCGGTTTGTTTCATGCAAACTTCTTCGTCTAGTTCACCATACAAAAACGCAGTTTTCACGTCCATTTTATGAATCACTAGATTTGTGAATCAAAACTAATGTTACCAACATGGTGCATATGTATCAAAGTGATCGATACCGTGATTTGGACTATAGCCTTGTGCCACTAAACGGGCCTTGAACTTATCAATGGTTCAGCAATCTCCATAATCTTGATTGCATCAATAGAACTCAATGAGTCTCCTTCCACATTTGAGAAATATGAAACACTAGAAGTAAAATTATTCTAGTACTTTCGACCAAATCTATTCACCACAACCCTTTGTGTGCATTTTCCTTAAAAATGACTTCTTATTAAATATCTCAAACTAGAGATAATTTAAGCTCTTTGTCTAAACTAAGACAAATATTTATGTATAAAACATTATCTTTATTAGTTTACACTTGAAAGTTTTTTTTTTAAAATTACCTCCCCTATTTGTAAACATTCAATCACTAAAAGAAATGTCAATTCTTTGTGATTCAATTCAAAATTGAATTTTATACATAAAATATGCATAACTTGAGTAATTTACTTACATTATTACAAACTAGTAATAATCAATTAATTATTAAATATTATGGATTCTATTTACCATAATCTTAATTTTATACTTGAAGTATAAAATACATTATCATACTAATGATATTTTCATGTCTTAAAATACACAATTTTATAAGTAGATACTTATAAATCATAATCACTTTATAGTTATTAAAATAAATCAACTTGTCACATATAATTTAAGAATAAATTATATACCATCCATTTCCTTAAATGGATTAAAAAAAAAACATATCAAAATATTATTACAAACTAATAATAATAATTTGAGTTATAATCTTTATGGAATTTTAATTAGGGCTTTAAAAAAAAAACATATCAAAATATTATTACAAACTAATAATAATAATTTGAGTTATATTAAATGGGTTAGGTTCAGTTGAATTTTAAACCGAAAATACATGTTTAACCCATTTATTAAATGGGTCAATCAGTCGTCACCCATATTACCCAATATTAACCCATGAATATTTATAAAAAAAATACCCTAGCCCAAGCCCAAACATTAACCCTAATCTAACCGGTTCCCTTTACTATATATACCCTATTTTTTTTCCTTTCCTCATTTCAGCACTAGCTGCACTACTAAACCCTAAAGAGAAAGTCACAAAGTAAGAAAACCCTAAAATCCATTCTGTGGGCGATCTCGAAGAATTCTCACCATTTTAGTCTTCTCTACTCTTCTTCAATCTACCATTCTACCTAAGATCCTCAATGCCAAATTTCAAGGTAAGAACCCTAATTTAACCGTTTGTTTCATTATGTATTCAGTGTTCGTTTGTTGCATTTTAGTGTTTGATTATTCTTTGTTCGTTTGTTCGTTTGTTATTGTATGTTTGTTTATTATTCTTTGTTTCGTTTATTATGTCTAAGTTAATATTGGTTAGTTGTTTTTATTGTTTGACAACTTATTTTTTGTTTGTTAATGAAGCAAAAATGGATTCACAATTGGATTAGCTTTGTGGGATGGTAATGAAGATTAAAGTTGAAGAAGAAGACATCTTGCCCTAGTCCAAGTCCAAGTCCAAGTCCAAGTCCAAGTCGAAGTTTCAATCAACATGAATTTAGTTCAAAAGCATCTGATCTCCTCGGCTACTTTATTTTAGACTATGATGTAGAAACTAATTATGTTCGCTTTTGGTTTATGCTTGTCAACAAAACAATTTGTAATGATTTTTGCTTGTACAAACTAATTATGCTGCCTTATGAATGTTGGATAGTTAAATTTCAATGTATCTTTTGTGAATGGCTAAATGGGTTATTAGCAGGTTAAATGGGTCAAATTTGATGACCCGAACTTATGGGTCGAATGACCCAAAAAAAACCAAATTGAATTAGCAGGTTAAATGGGTAAATAGCAGGTTGACCCGACCTGCTACAGATCAGGTCGGGGTTTCAATTTTCGACCCATTTAAATAAATGGGTCAGGTTCAGGTCAATGCTCTAGTGACCCATTAATATATGACCCGAACCTGAAAATGACCCAACCCGATCTGTTTGCCACCCCTAATTTTAATCACCATAAAACATAATTTGCAAAATCTATGCAAATTACTTTATTCTCTTATTTAGAATAACATTTATTTCATAAGTAATGATAAAAGCAACCACTTAATAATAATTTCAACATTGTTGAATTATACATAATAATTTAAATTTAATTATTATAAATAATGGTCCAATCATATTAAACTAAAACTTAATATTTTCCATATACATGAATATGTATATCCACATGACATAAATATCCTACCCATTAATCTTAGTTATAATATAACTAGATTGATTTGGGTAATTACATTACTCATTTGAGTATGCCAAAAATAAATCATTACCCCTTATTATTATTTTATAATAAACTTGGGTAAACAAAATTATATGTCAATTTTATTCTTATCTCATTTTATGAGATACTTGACATAAGTCAATTAAAACATCAATTACTTATATGTAGTTATAACTAATTAACTACCATAACCAATCAAGATATGCTTACATCAATCAAATTGATACAAATATATAATTCAATCCCAAAACATACATATTAATAAAATCATGTAATAATAGCATGTATCATGTATTAAATAAACATCGAAAACATCATATCAATCAAACAATGAATTAATCATACCTTTGACTATATAACCATCAAAATAATACATAACTTTCTTGCCTTTCTTATTAAGCATATTGTTATAAAAGATAATATGATATACATGCTTAACAATTTCTTAAAGAAAAACAAATAGACAAAGCGTAAAGTAAAATAAAACATGTCAATATATAGCATCACGAGAGGAGGTGGTCTTACTACCAAAAACCAATATATTAAAATAGCATTATCAAAAGATAACCATACCTTGTTAATATAACATATATAGTTAATATACTTATATAAATTAAACTAACACATGATATGACACAAAACGTAAGTCATCCAAATTTCTTGGTTTACGGCACATAATAACCACCAACAACTTCTTATGACATAATCAATAAAATATTTCATTAAAACATCATAAACAAAATAATCCTTTAATCAAATAAAATTTGATTAAACACATACTTTATGCATGCTTGGCAATTTTAACTTATATATAATATATAAATCCTAACATTTTAGTATTTTATTCCATACTACAAAATATCATTGCCATTTTAACCATGATGATCACATGAATAAATTTTTATTCTCATTTCTTAATTAAATAATTAAGAAAGTAACACTTTATGATCTCCATCATAAATTTTCATCATCAAAATAACACATACCCACTTCTCTAGATCATATCTTTGTAAAATACTATTACCCACATGCTTTGCTTCAAATTAACATAAATTTGAACACATGTATATGATCATCAAAAAGAATATTTAAATGTATGTAAATATTTTCTCACAATTTTAAACACAAAAACATCAAACATAATTTATGATAAATAAATTACATGAAAGAAAAACTTACTTGTTTTCCATGATACTTCTTATTAAATATACTCATAAAAATAAATATTTCATTTGCCTTCATCAAAATACCATATCGAAAACTTGTCCAATTTCATGAAGTTTGATGTGAGATCCTTAACGCTTGCCATGATCAAAGAAGATATCACAAAAGATTGTTAGAAATAATAATGCGAACCTTTGTGTATGGCAATGGACTCCTTACTTAGAATAAACCATGAAATGAACAACACCGTGATGAAGATTAGTTTGCGACGAAGGCGTCACCAGAAATCTTGATATAGATTGAAGGCGTCTACAAGCTTTCCTTTTGTGATATTTCCCCCACAAAGGTACTTGGGATATAAGACCGGAAATTCACAACGAGATACAATCAACCACATCAACCGACTAGTACACATCGATTGAACTAAACAACAATATGTTTTGTAGAGATCGAAATCAGAAAAACTATAAAAGAGTTGATCACTCTCCTTTACATTTCAAGAGAATAAGAGAAAGATGACAGAATATTGATTCTAAGAATAAGTCATTTGATATCCATGCACTTACTCTTATTTATAGAGTTGAAGTGTCACATGGATTCATCCAAACCATACATCAATTGATGATGTAACACATTTATTCATAACAACACATTAGTCCATGAAACATAGCTTAGTTTCACGAACAATCACATTGTTCCATTAAACAACTTCCAGAAACTTTCTGACTCGAAAATCTCTAAGTGCTCGAACGAGCAAACACCAAAAACATCAAACAAAAGGTTCAGAAACATTCTGCCAGACCCACGAGCCCGTGCTCGAACGAGCACTACCTTGCTCGAACGAGCACCTACAAGCTCGAACGAGCATCTTGCTCATATGCTCTCGTTTTGGTTCCGTTGTTACGTTATTGCTTAGTTTATGCTACGTACATGTTCTAAGCCTTGGATAATGTCCTACATGCTCTAAATATCCGGAAGAGAAGGAAGATAATACTTTGGAGGATGCTAGGAAGCGAAACAAATGGGAGAATGATGATTTCATATGTAGAGGACATATTCTAAACGGTATGTGTGATTCCCTTTTCGACATTTATCAATTTCATGAATCCGCTAAATTATTATGGGATAGTTTAGAAGATAAATATATGTCGGAAGATGCAAGTTCTAAGAAATTTTTAGTAAGCAACTTTAATAATTATAAAATGTTGGATAACCGCCCGGTGATGGATCAATTCCATGAGTTACAAAGGATGTACAATAACATGAAAGTACATGATATTACTATGGATGAAATATACATTGTGTCTAGCATCATAGATAAACTACCAAGTTCTTGGAGGGATGTTAGACATACCCTTAAGCATAAGAAGGAAGAGATAACTCTTACGGGACTCGCTCAACATCTTCAAGTTGAAGCAAGTCTAAGGGAACTTGAAAGTTCTAAGGGAGATAATCCAAATCTATCAATGCAAAGGTCTCTACTAGTGGAGACAAGAGGAAGAAACCACAATATCCCAAGGGAAAAGGCAAGAAAAAGGTCAATGACAATGCTTGTTGGGAATGTGGCAAAACTGGACATCGCAAGAAGAATTGCTTTGTGTTTAAGAACAAGATCAAGAAGATGAAGGGGGGTGCTTCTACAAGCAACAACCCTCATCCTACTAAAGGTAATCTTGCAAATTTGGATGAAAATTCTGGTTTGAATGTTTCTTCCATGGATTCTAATGTGAATATTGTGCAGGATGATGACATGTCATGGTGGATCGATTCGGGGGCCGCTAGACATGTGTGCAAGAGTAAACATTGGTTCACAACGTTACACAATGTTGTGGATGGAGAGTATCTCTACATGGGAGACAACTCATCAATCAAAGTCCAAGGCAAAGGACAAGTGGAACTCTTGTGTACATCGGGAAATACTTTAGTCCTTAGGGATGTGTATTATGTTCCCGATATTAGTAGGAATCTTGTCTCCGGTCCTATCTTGAATCGATTAGGGTATAAACTAGTATTTGAAGCCGATAGATGTATAATTTCTAAGGGTAATTTGTATATAGGGCGTGCTTATTTATGTTGTAATTTGTTTAAACTTTCTTTATCTTGTAAAGACTTAGTATGTAATGTTAATATGCATGATGATTTACATTATCTTTGGCATCTTAGATTGGCACATGTTAATTTTGGTAAAGTTTCTTTTATGTCTAAGCATGATATGATACCTTTATGTGAACAAAAATCTGTAAATTGCAAAACATGCATGCTTAATAAGATCACAAGAACACCTTTCAAAAGTGTAGTAAGAAAATCTGAAATTTTAGATCTTGTACATAGTGATCTTTGTGACTTTCATAGTACTCCATCATTAGGCAATAAAAGATATGTTATTACTTTTATTGATGACTATTCAAGATTTTGTTATGTTTATCTTTTGCATACAAAAGATGAGGCACTTAATTTCTCTAAAGTTTACAAGAATGAAGTAGAACTTCAAATTAATAGTAAACTTAAGAAGTTAAGAACCGGCAAAGGAGGAGAATACTACGATCCTCATTATTTCCAATCAATGGGAATTATACATGAAACAACCGCCGGTTATGCACCACAATCTAATGGTGTGGCGGAAAGGAAGAACCGAACTCTTCAAGAAATGGTTAATTCCATGTTGTCATACTCTAATTTCAGTGATAGATTTTGGGGTGAAGCAATGTTGACCGCATGTCACATTCTAAATCGGGTTCCTTCAAGAACCAATAAGGAAACTCCTTATGAATTATGGTACAAAAGAAAACCAAACTTAAGTTATCTTAAGGTTTGGGGATGTCGGGCTATTGTAAGAGTACCCGGTCAAAAGAGAAAGAAACTCGGTGAGCGGGGTCTTGAATGCATATTTGTAGGCTATGCAAATCAAAGCAAAACCTATAGGTTCTATGTTATAGAACAAAATGACTTTATATCGATTCATTCGATAATAGAGTCAAGAGATGCAATATTTGATGAGAATAGATACTCATCAATTGGTAGACAAAGAAGTCTACATATAAGTACCGATAATGACAATGTTGAATTAGGAGATATTCAACAAGAAAATCCACATGAAGATGATGATGTTGATGAAAATCAACAAAACGTCATTGAAAATACTCCAATAGAGGAAGAAGATATTCCTAGAAGGAGTAAGCGACAAAGAAAGCCAAAAACTTTCGGTCCCGATTTTCATGTATATTTAGTGGAAGGTACTTGAACCGATATTCAATCTAGTTTTCCATATTTACTAAATGTGGAAGGAGACCCATTGACATATAGCGATGCTATTGCTTCGCAAGATAGTTCGTTTTGGAAATAAGCGATCAATGATGAGATGGAATCCATCATGGGAAATAATATGTGGGTATTAGTTGATCTACCACCATCTTGCAAACCGATTGGTTGCAAGTGGATCTTCCGCAAGAAGATGAGAATTGATGGTACTATCGATAAGTTTAAGGCCCGTTTAGTGGCACAAGGCTTTAGACAAAAGCCCGGTATCAGCCATTTCGATACATATGCACCCGTTGCAAGAACGACCACCATTCGGTTGTTGGTAGCGTTAGCTTCGATTCATAATCTAGTGATTCATCAAATGGATGTGAAAACAGCGTTTTTATACGGTGAACTAGATGAAGAGGTTTACATGAAACAACTCGAAGGGTTTGTTTTGAAAGGACAAGAGAATAAGGTGTGTAAACTTGTCAAGTCCTTATATGGATTAAAACAAGCACCGAAACAATGGCATCAAAAGTTTGATGAGACGATATTGTCCTTTGGATTCAAATTGAATCAAGCCGACAAGTGCGTTTATAGCAAGTTTGATGGGCAAGGGAACGGAGTCATTATTTGTCTCTACGTTGATGATATGCTCATCTTTGGTACTGATTTAGTACGGGTTCAAGAGACAAAGGATTTTTTGTCAAGTTCATTCCAAATGAAGGATATGAGGGAGGCCGATGTGATCTTAGGTATAAAGATCATACGAGACGGCAATGGAATCAAGTTAAGCCAATCTCACTATATTGAAAAGGTGCTTAAACGATTCAACATGTTAGAGACAACTCCGATCTCAACCCCTATGGATCCAAGTGTCAAACTTCGAAGACATGATAAGGAACCAGTTTCGCAATTAGCGTATTCAAAAGTTATTGGATCGCTAATGTATGCGATGACTTGTACGAGACCGGATATTGCTTTTGCGGTTGCAAAGTTAAGTAGGTTTACAAGTAATCCGGGTCCACATCATTGGACAGCGATTAAGAGGGTATTAAAATACTTGAAGGGTACCATGGAACGCGGTATCATTTATAGTGGAGAACCTCCGGTTTTGGAAGGTTATTCCGATGCAAGTTGGATCATGAATGAAGAAGATAACTCTTCGACAAGTGGTTGGGTGTTTGTTTATGGGGGAGGAGCCATATCTTGGTCTTCCAAGAAACAAACGTGCATCGCCGATTCCACTATGGCTTCCGAGTTTATAGCGATAGCATCTGCAGGGAAGGAAGCGGAATGGTTAAGGGATCTCATGTTTGAGATACCGATTCTGCCAATGCCTATAGCACCGGTGGCAATTCATACAAATTGTAGAACGACATTGGCAAAAGCTTATAGTCAAGTGTATAACAGTAAATCCCGTCATATTGCTCTTAGGCACAGCCTAGTGCAAGGGTATATCGTTAATGGGGTCATAACTCTTGATTATGTGAACACCAAGTTCAATTTGGCTGATTTTTTCACTAAAGCCATGAGTAGGGATTCAATTGAACAAGCGTCAATTGCAATCGGTTTACGTTAAGTTAAATTCAATAAGAAAGCCCAATTCACGCACAATTAACGTTGTGTCTGAATTCAATGTGGTGAAATTCTTTTTGGATTTTGTAAGCAACAAGTTTTAGTGACCCATCGTTGCTTTAGACCGTGAATAAGCGAGGTAGTCGTCATTTAAAGTTCTCAAGGCCCGGAGTTGAAGAGCTCTTGGTGTATATCCAATCGCGGGGATATTTCATACGTAATGAGAACCTACCTATATAAGTTTGAAGTTTGGCCGCTTCAAGTAGTCAAGATTAACGTATAGACTATGATAAACTTATGAATAGATATGGACACGGCCATTATAATGTGTCAAGAAATAACAATACGTTATTTGTTCTATGTGTACTTCATCTTCAAATGGTCAAATGTGTTATGTGATTCAAATCCGCAGGGATATCATTATTTCACGATTATTTGTTAAGTATGTTGTACTAGGTGTTAATTCAATCCGCAGGGACATTAGCATTGATGCATGGAACGTGAATTTGAAATTAGTTTTTGAGAAAGAGAAAGAAAGTCCTAAAGGCTCTAAATGGGGGAGGATTGTTGGATATTTAGAGCATGTAGGACATTATCCAAGGCTTAGGAATATATACAAGTACATATACTAAGCAAATACGTAACAACGGAACCAAAACGAAGCAACAAAAGCATGTGCTCGTTCGAGCATGCTGGTGCTCGTTCGAGTTCGAGCACTGGCTCCGGGGATGGTCAGTTTGCTTCTGAACCTTCTGTTTGATGTTTTGGTGTTTTGCTCGTTCGAGCACTTTGGGTGCTCGTTCGAGCACTATCGAATTTTCGAGGCAGAAACTTTCTGGAATCTGTTTTGTGAACTGCTCGTTCGAGCACCTATAGTGCTCGTTCGAGCACATTGAAACAGTGTGTTTTTTCATGAAGCTAAGCTACGTTTCTTGGAACAATATGTTGTTATGGACGGATGTTTTACATCACTAATGTCTGGTAACCACCAGATATTGTTTGGATGGATCTATGTGACACTTCAACTCTATAAATAAGAGTGAAGTGCATGGATTCCAAATCACTTCTTACTTGAATCATATTTCTGTAATCTTTCTCTCTTTTCTCTTGAAATACAAAGGAGAGTAATAACTTCTTTGTTATTTTCTGATTTCATCTTCTTCATAAACTTATTGTTGTTTAGATCAATCGATTTGTACTAGTCGGTTGATGTGGTTGATTGTATCTCATTGTGAATTTCCGGCATCATAACCCAAGTACCTTTGTGGGGGAAATATCACAAAAGGAAAGCTTGTAGACGCCTTCAACCTTTATCAAGATTTCCGGTGACTTTGTGTTGCAAACATGCTTCTCTACGGTGTTCGTCATTGTTCGTGATTCATTCAAGGAAGTGATCGTTGCCATACACAAAGGAGATACTTTATAGTTTATATTGTATTGTAATTTTATTTTCGCATTATTACGTGTGTAACAATAGTATCTTTAATAAGAGTCCTACTATCCATCTTTTCACGTCTAATTCAGGTCATTATAAAAGTAAGATGTATCCTAGTAGCACTAAGTTCTCTTATATGTATCTCAAAAAAAAATAAGTTCTCTTATATGTTGTCGAACATCAACTGACAACCTAATTACTTTTACATGACCATCTCTGTATACTAAAATTGGATGGTTTGGTCTTCCTTTATCACCAGGACACACTCTCACCGTCGGAGGTCTTACTCTTGGATTACGACTACTTCCTATTATCATAAATCGACAACCACATGCTATTTTTTTAGAACTTGGTCGACGAGCGTTATCTATATTATGCAATTCACCCATAAAACCTACCATAAAGATGACAACATAAATTCAAAACTAACAGTTAAATCACCCTCTTTTTGATTATACAAGACACATGTATATTCACCTACAGATTCGAATTTTCTATCTGTAACAAATCTAGTCAAATAATCTACATCATCACCTAAGTTTTCAAAGTTATCCTACATACGTAAAATAATTAATAATTCAATAGTTATGCAATAAATATAATATTAATTAAATTAATATTAAGTATATAAATCAAGAATAATAATGCAAAAGAAAAAATAGGCCCAGTCGCGCAACTGAACCGTGTAGGAGTCGCATAAAAACGCGCAACTAGACCACGGTTAAGTCGGACAATCTCTTTTATGAATTTGTCTAAATAATAAGTTACATTAATAAAAAAAATATGGGAATAAAACCTTGACCGGAAAAACTAGTTGTTTACTACGGATAGATTATGATTAGGGGTGTTCAAAACCGGATATCGAATCGATCGGGATTCAGAAATCCGGATACTCGGTTTCTCGGATAGTGAAAATCACTATCCGGTTCCGGTCCGAAAAAATCGGATACCCGGAATCCGGATATCCGATTTTCTTTTTGGTCTTTTTTTGAACAATTTTACGTTTTTTTCGACATAACTATTTAAGATCACTTAGCTTTCTTTCTTTAATCAAGCTTATTTTTTAAACAATTTAAAAAAAAAAGCTTATTTTTTAAACTTATAATACAAATCAATTTGGAAATATGATTGGATTTTCAAAAGTCTAAGTTAATTAACAATAAATTAGTTAAACAATTTAGTTATAATTGAGAACCGTTAATATTAGTAAAATTAAAAAAAATTACGAAAAATAATTTATATATTATAAAAATAAAAAATAAAAATAACAAAAAAGTAGAAAACCGAATATCCGATTTTGCCAAAAACTGACTCGGATCCGGACCCGGTATCGATTTAAAAACCAGATACCTGGTTTGAATTATCCGGTTTTGAAAACCGGACAATTTATCCGGTTTTTAAAACCGAATACCGGATAATTCGAAACGGATATTTTTGAACACCCTAATTATGATATTCATACAACATTATAATACTTGATTTATCTGAAATGTAAGCTAAAAGCCCAAAAACACACACAGCAAATAAATGCACCACTGTCTAGTGTCTATGGACTTGTATATTGCCAAATTTGATTAACATTGCATTCCATATATATTGATATATAGTATATCCTCAACATAACTCTGAATCCAATGTATTATTGCTGCCTACATTGGCAATTTGGCATGCATTATGGCGTTTCCATTTCCATTACATAAAAAATCCACACATCACAGAAATTGTTGAATACAAGGCAATGAGAACAACTCAATACACAAATATTTTTGCCGTACAATTTCAGACAGCTGACTGGCTGCATTTTTACAGCACAACCATTACAGTTTACAGATGGGAAAATAATCAGGAGGATCAGCACAATGCATCAGGCAATCTTAATCTTGGATAACTCGCAAATCGCAAATCGCAAATCGCAAATCACAAATCGCAAATCGCAATCACTGCAGCTGTGTTATGCTATTATATTATTTACTTCTTCTATTATCTAAATCCTTTTTTTACAATCAACAATTCAATCCAGATAGACGATTCAATACATCTTTCATGGATGGCTGCTCAGATGGCCTGCTTCTCGTGCAAAGTAAAGCAACTTCAAGTACTAAACTTATTTCCTTCCTCAAATATACTTGTTCACTGCATATCTCTTCTAAAAGATCCTCTATTGCCTTGCTTTGAATGCTCTTAGTCACATCTTTTATCCTTCCATTTGTCAAGATTTCCAGTATCACCTTTCCAAAGTTATATATATCCGCGTACATCTCCTCTTTGATTGATGCCTCTTCACCTGCTAAACCATGAAAAGTACAATATATGTCTTTAATTATGTTCTTACTCAAAAGTGTATGTAATATATCTGACGGTATACTCTATTATGCCCCCTCATACAAGAGCCTTTCAGGCTAGAAGTCCGTTTTCATACATGAATGAGGAGTGGATGCGATTCAAATCGCTTTTGATATCAATTCAACCAAAAGCTTAAGCTTATGGATGGTGTTAGCTATAAAAAAAGGAAAAGAAAACAAGATTAACAAGCACACCTGACTGCAATTTGGATGGTGTTAGCGGGAATGAGCCTTTGTTAAGTAGCATCAAAAATCGAAAACCAAACTCAGTCAACTGGGGTTCCATGCTTTCATCTAACACGATGTTGCCCGTCCTAAGATCGCCATGAGGAATAGCTGGATAGCAGTCATGGTGTAGGAAGCAAAGGCCCTTTGCAATACCCAACACTATCTTATACTTGGAAGCCCAATCCTGTTTTGCTAAAATCTTTTCGGCCAGATTTCCATTTGGCAAGTAATCATACAGAACATACACAAGATCCTTGTTGTAGCAATATCCAAGCACTCTAGTTAGGTTTTTATGCCTTGCATTACCCATTTGGATGATAAACTCTTCCATAATTTCCATTCTCTGTGGGTCCCACTCAATCTTCTTTACAGAAACTGTTATTCCTGTTGGCAAGGTGACTTTGCATACTGGAGATGCCGTCTCCATGAACTCTGAAGAACTAAGGCTCTTCAAAACATCATTTGCAGTGAAGTTGGGCAATCCAGTAAAAGAGATCATTTTCCAATGGCCTTTTGTCCTTCCCTTCTGGATATAATATACCCCAGAAACAGCAAGGGCTATGAATACAACAATAGCTACACAAAGTATCAGTACCCACAAAAACTCTGCTTGGATTGCTTTAGAATTTGGGCATTCCTCTAAAGGTTCCCCACATAACTTTGAATTACCCACAAAAGCACTGCTATCCATTAACCTAAAACTTTTGCCTCGAGGTATCGAACCAGATATATCATTGAATGACACATTTAGTAGCTGTAAACTAGTTGAGTGACCCAAGTTTTCAGGGATTTCACCACTGAGATTATTATGAGATAGGTCTATGATACTAAGACCTTGGCAATCTGAAATGGTTTCTGGCATATCACCCAAGAGGTAATTTGAACTAAGTTCAATAACAATAAGAGATTTGCAAGATTGGAAAGAAGGAATATTGCCTGATATGCCACAAGAAGATGCAGAAAAGTTGCTTAGTAGTGGTAAAGACCAAAGTTTTGAAGGAAGTTTACCACCAAGCTCGGGGTTATTGGAGACATTGAAGTACTCAAGCTTAGGAGCTTGATTAATATCTTCAGGAATACCCCCTATCAGCTTGTTATTTGACAAATCCACATATGAAATTTCAGATAAAGTACCAAATTTAAATGAGATGGGACCTGAGAGTGAATTATATTCGAATCGAATGCGAACGAGAGATGAACAATTGGAGAGGAAAAGGGGAAGCTCACCAGTAAAAGAGTTGGAGAACAATATAAGCTTGGAAAGCATGCCATTGGCACACAGATTAGGAGGTATTTCACCACTGAAATTATTAGTTGAAACATCCACCAATTTCAGGTTTGAGTTTATCCCCAAGCTCTTTGGAAGCAACCCTGAGAAATAATTGTTCCAAAGGAGGAGAGTATCCAACACAGGAAGATCTGCTATGGCTTGGGGAATAGTGCCACTCATTTCATTTTGAAAAAGGCTGAGAAAAGTGAGATTCTTAAGCTCTGAGAAACTTTCTGGGATTTCCCCAGAAATCATATTGTCAGAAAGATCCAAACTTTGCAGAGAAACCAATTTGCTAAACTCTGAGGGAATCAACCCACTAAGTTGGTTTCTGAATAAGAAAAGGGATTCAAGTTTAGCCAAATTCCCAATATTTTTTGGAATTGGGCCAGAGAGATTTGCTCCTGCAATATCTAGGTATTGAAGTTCACTCATATTTCCTATTTCCCAAGGGATGCCACCTTGGTATGAATTATAGCCAATTTCCATGTGGGTCACAGTTTGAAGCTTTCCCAGCTCAGGAGGAATATGACCACCAAGAAGATTTCCAGCCAAATGAATGAATTCTAAGCCCTTGAAATCCCCAAATTCTGAAGGGATTGGCCCACTAAAGTAACTCCCAGCAAAGTTAAGAACTTTAAGCGACTCAATCTGTGAAACCTCAGCAGGCAATTGCCCTGAAAAACTATTGCTGAAGGCATCTAACACCACAAGCTTCTTTAACCCTGAAACCCCATTTGGGAAATTACCTGAAAAATTGTTCCTACTTATGTCTAAGCTTTTCAAGTTAGTGAGATTAAAGATTGAAACAGGGAGTTTCCCAGAAAACAAATTGAGACTGAGATTGAGGGTAACAAGATGACCAAACACACCAAATTGTTTCCCAGAAAGTTCTCCTGCTAGACCTCTTCTTGATAAGTCCAACCCAATGATCATGGTGGAGTTATTATTGCAAAAGACCCCAGACCATGAACAAGCTGCAATTTCTTCAGATGGGTTGTTCTTGGAAGGCAAGAACCAATCATCTAAAGCATTGTAATTATCCATTAACTCAGATTTGAAGCTCATCAATGCATCAGAGAAAACATCAGAAGCAGGTACAGTAAGAATCATGGAAGTAAGAAGAATGAGGTTTAAACACAACAAGGTTGGTGAAATCTCCATTGGGACTTGGAGTAGTGGCAAAGAGAAAGAGAAATATGAGATAGAGTGAGCCCAACCCTGTTTGGGTAGTGGGGAGTGGAGTGGAATGGAGTATGGAATGGATTAAAGTGTGAAATACCTAATTTATAATTTGTATAAAAGCAAATAAGAAAGAAGAATGATGATATTGAAATTGCATGGGAAACAAAGAACAGTAGAATAGGGAGTTCATTACTCAAATGGCATAGAAAAAGAGGAAACATAAGGGGACCATATTCACAGCTGCTTTATATGATTTATTAGATGTTAAGTATAAAGTTGATTCATGATTAGCATATATCATATCTTCATTTGCATATTTTAATACCCTTAAGACATAAAAGAAGGATAGGAATTAGGGCGGAGTATCTAACAACTGTTTTCAATCATCAAAATGATAGATTATTTAGTAAATTAATGAAGTACTGCTAGTAATATGATACCCTTTAAACTTAAAAGAGGAATATCAGAAACTTGCCAGTGAAGACGAACCTATATAAAAATGTAGTACTACTACTAATTCTTTTAATTGATACTCCCTCCCAATCAGTTTAGATATCTCATTTCCTTATTTGGCAAAACCATACCAATTGAAATCATACCAATTGTTTTATTTCCTTTTTTGTCTATCTTTTTTTACCTAAATATCCTCACTTTTCAATTCCCAATACCCAACTACCACCTTTACAATTAATTTAATTAATTAAAATACCCAACTACCACATTTTTAATGGACCCCACTCAACCCTTAAAATCCGTAAAATCCCAAATGGGACATCTAAACTGATTCGAATGGAGTATAATAATATAATTCAATCTCCATTTAGTTTATTTAGATAAATTGTTATTGATTATTGTTTTTACAAAGAGAGAAACATGAGGGATACCGCTTAAAATCCGGGTCCTCGTACACTACATAAAAATATAATATAAATTATTAATTAATTTGTACACCGAAATTGTGGAAAATTGCTGTATGCTATTGGGAATTCAGCTGCAATATGGAATCTATTATTAGTTGGGTTGGGTGAAAAATAAAGGTACATAAATGAGAAGAGTCAAATAAAGAATCAAAGTAACAAAAAGAAGTCGTTAGTGATAGAATTTTAAAAATATGGTCTAGACAATTAAATAGGGAGCTAAAAAGATAATTTATGTACAAATTTAAAGTACAGCTAAGTTTATAAAGTACCTGTATTATACTTCGGTTCTTATTTAATTGTAATATTGGCTTTTGGCACAAATATTAGGAAATGTCATTATCAAGTGTATAATCACTACAAATAAATGGTTAAATGGCGACGAGCGGTTTTAAAGCCATTTGAAAGCTAAATGGTCAAAAAGTGAAAATAGCGACGAGATGGCGACGACTTTGAGTTTGACGCTAAATAAAAAATCGACGTCAAATTGTCGCCTCTTATAGTCAACCCAACGGCGTCCAACTGGCATCCACCTGGCGTCGCAAATTATGGCGTCCACCTAGCTTTGAAAATTGTCGTCGCTGATTCGTCGCCACAGTTAAAGCTGCTAGGCGTCCAACTAGCGTCCAATTTACAGAATTTTTAGGTTTGACGGACGACCTTACATGTTTTCCTTTGGCACAAGTTACTAACCTTTAAATTATGATGAATATAGAAAGATAAATAACAAATACATCTAAAATAACAAACTACATCAAGTAAATCTAAATCTAATATAAAAGAGGGAAAAATAAACGAAAAATAAGAGATAAATGTAAATCTAAACAAGTAAACGAAAATAACAAATGAATCTAGATCTAAAACTTAATAAACGAATGCAAATAAATAGAGGATATTACCTTTGGTCTTCCATTGAGAAGAGAAGAGATGAGAAGGTATCAAGAATGGTCGAATGAAAGAGATGAGAAGATGAAGGTATCAAGATTCAAGAATGGTCGAATACTCGAATGGAGAAGAAGCGATGAAGGTATCAACTATTAATGAAGGTATAGATTCATTCAATTGCAGATTAGGAATGGAAATATGGAAGACAGTACAGGAAGAAGAGGGAGTATAAGGGAATGGGGAGCGGGAGCGCCGTTTATTAGTATATGTCTAGGGTTTCATTTTTCAAATGATTTCTAATTTTGCAAGTCTTATTTATATACAGCTGCTAGGGTTTAAATAGGGGCGTCCACTTAGCTTCCATATTTCTCGTCGCTATTTATCAAAAATAAAAAAGATTGACCGTTTAAATAGGGGCGTCCACTTAGCTACCACATGGCGTCCACAGCTGGCGTCCACATGGCGTCCAGCTTTTTCGTCGCCAAATGCAAGGATCAAATCAGTGTCCACTTAGCTACAAGATTTCTCGTCTCAATCTATGAAAATTGAAAAATTTGACCGTTTAAATGCTGGCGTCCATATGGCGTCCAAAATTTGTCGTCGCAATTTCCCTTTTAGCATTTGGCATCCATTTTGTGTCAAGGGCCCCGTCGCCTTTATTTTAGCGTCCAAAATGGTGGACGCCGATTTGTCGCCACGCGCGTTGAAATAATTTAGACGCTATTTTCCGACGCTAATCCAATAGTTATTTGTAGTGAATGTCTATATTATCCCCAATAATAATAGATATAAAGTTAATAATGTTTAAAGTGAGAATAACGTGGAGATGAAATAGAAAATTATTTAGATTTTTAGCCAAAGAATATAATATTGCAAGTATTGTTAAATATCCAAAAGAGGAAAGTATTGCAAGTATTTGGAACGAAGAAGTTATTCTTTATCTCCGTTGTGGGACAATTTACATGTGGGTAGTAATGGACACTTTAACGCCAATCATTTGTGAGTGATGTTGGAATTTATCCCAC
The DNA here is from genome assembly GCA_019425755.1 of Amaranthus cruentus. Classification (NCBI taxonomy): domain Eukaryota; kingdom Viridiplantae; phylum Streptophyta; class Magnoliopsida; order Caryophyllales; family Amaranthaceae; genus Amaranthus; species Amaranthus cruentus. Next base: position 792,915 of record CM033464.1, read on the forward strand.
CTGAATTTAAGATATATCAACTAGTACTAAGATTAAATGTCCGGTTAAAAGGTCCAACAACAAATCAGACTCTTATATCATGTTAGAAGTAAATAGATGAACATAAGTCACCCACATGAGGATAACAATAAAGACTAGGAAAAATTGACATTAATAATTCAACATTTTGTTCGTCTGCTATGAATAATCCCTTCTTTAGATTATTTTTTAATAATCCAATATTTGCCCTTAATTCGTTATGAATAATCCAACCTTTGTTTTAGTTTGCTGAGAACATAATCTATTTGTACCTATTATTAGTATTTTGGTATGTTGTGAGCAAATGTATGACAAATGTTAGATTATTAGAAAATAATCAAAAGGTGAAATTATTCACAACAGATTGGTGAAAAGTTGGATTATAAATGTCAATTTTTTCTAAAGACTACAAGAAAGTGCTAACTAGTTCACATTTTTTTTTAAAAAAAATATCCTAAATCTAGACATATCATGAGTCAAATTTTTTGTGAACTTTTGAAATCGCACCATTTAAAAAAAATAAAAAATAAAAAATAAAAAAAAACTCTATTCATTTTAGTCTTATTATTCTAAAGGGACCGAAGTGATAAGAATTAAGATGGGAGGATTAAAAAGAAAAGCAGCATCTTTTTATGACTTTATAAAATGGGCATAATATAGCCACAGCTTTCACAAAAAAAGTATAATAAATAAAAAAATAAAATTCCAAGAATGAAGGGATAAAATAAAAAGTAATAATAATTGGATTGACTAAAAAAAACTAGCCATTTCCATTTTCCATCCGTTGGTTACAATGAACAATGAAATAAGTAATTTTACAAAAAGTAGAGTAATTGTGTTGTTTTTGAATGACAAATCTACAGAGGGAGTATTTGGAAGTTGGGGAAACAAACGTGGTATTCTGCAGTGTTGAGCACCCTTTTTAATAACAACATTTGTAATTTGTGATTAATTTCAAAGATTTGTAGTATTCATTTGCTGACATCACTTTCCTAATTTGTCTTTTTCCTCTTGTTTTACAAAGACTCATTAACATCAAATTATTAACGGTTTTATTTCTTCTAATTGTGTGGATAGCAGTAGGCCTGGCCGAAAACGGAAGCACAATTTATGATACAAAATTAATTCTAATAAAAGTTGAACTCATACATGCATACATTGATGCTCCAATCTATATGTTTTCTTTTTCTCAATTCTGTTTTGTTTCGGCTAACTTCAAAACCCTCAATTATTATCGTGAAATTATTTTAAAATAGTACAAATGTATGGGTATCGTTGTATAATTATGGGTCAGTTCACAGATAGGTTATGTGTTAATATAATTTAGCTAATTTGTCACATTAAGGTACCAAATTATGAGCTTTTTTAACTAAGCTAAGGATGCAATTATATTAATGTCACTTAATTCAATGAATAAAAGGCATAGGACAATGGTAATCCCATTAACATGCATGAGATTAGAATTTTAAGATCAATGCTAATTATATCACCAAGGTTTCAGGTGGAAAAGCTATAAATATTCTTGTTTTGGTAATGAAACGAGAAAGCGTGAAAGGCACGTGAGATACCTGGAATGTAAGTAGCACAGCGGTCAAACGTCGGTCAAGTTGGGAAGCGACACCTCCTGAAAGTGGTCCGATCGTCCTGCGCCACAACACGTTAGCCTTGCCCGGGGGTTATCTCCCGGAAAACCCCTTCGATGCTTAAATTAGATCGGAGAATGAAAAGGAATCACAATGAAATGTAAATCTGAGATGATAAGGAGTTGTAGTGACGGAGGTCGGTGTTTGGTTACAGTGGTAAAGTGGGAGATAACTGTTGGTGGTAGTGAATATTGATTTCGACAGAGTTTCGGTATTTATGGAAGGCTTAGGGTGTCAGTTGGTTTTGCTGTTCCCTTTTATATCTCTTAAATGGCGGTTACCTTTCAGATTGATGAAGGTGGGAGGTTGAAGGTGGTTACCATAGCAAATGGGAAGTTATTGTAGGGAATGGCGGTTGCGTGGAAGTTTTTGGACGGTTACTTGTGTGAAAGTATGAAAGGTCTCTTGACTACAAGTCAAGGTTAAACAGAAAAACAGGGGAGGTCAAGGATTGACTTCACGACTTTGACCATATTGACTAAATTAAATTAAGACAATTAAATGTTACCATGACAATTCTTATTCGGAATGCTAATTGACGACTAATCACAAATTAAATAACATTCTATCATAATCTCAACTTCGTAATTTTGATTAATTTAACTTCTAACAAGACTAGGGATGGGCACGGGTCTTGGACCCTAAGGGTCTAGACCCGACCCAACCCTAATTTTAAGGTTTTGGGTCCACCTATTTTTGGACTCTATGGACCCGGGTCGGATCTGGGTCCATGACCTTAGGGTCCGGATCTACACATTTGAGACCCAGATTCGACCCAAATCCGACCCATGGACTCATTTACATCTTTTTAAAAATATTATATATTAGCTATCATGTGTATTTAATTGTTTGAAATAAAATTTTGTTACATTTTTTAACATGACGTGATTTTGAACTTTGTCGTTTCATGTATTTTAAAATGTAGTGGTTTTAAGAATTAAAGACTTGATAAATAATTCGTTATAAGAACTTGAATGTTGAAAAACTTCATATATTTGGCTCAATTAGTATATATTAGAAGATCTTCGTTAGTCGAAAATGTTTAAATAATTTTATGCGAATGGTCGAAATTTGCACTTCATAATATACTTTTAAAAAAATGTTTTGGGTCCAGGTCTAAAATTTTTAGACTCTACGGATCCGGGTCCAGGTCTGGGTCCAATAAAAAAAATTAGGGTCTGGATCTGGATCTTGCTGGACTCGACCCAGATGTGACCCATGTCCATCCCTTAAAAAGACCAATTAAGTATGTATTCTCTACTTTGGTAATTTTAATGGCAATTAAAATGAATTTAAGTTGTTTTGCACTTAAGACTAATATACTTTCATACTTTAACTTTCGTCTTTTGGAACATGAAAATCTTAAAAACTTTAATGTAAGGATGCGTTTGGAAACACACATTTCATTTTAAATTGTAGATTTCAATTATGAAATTATAATGAAGAATTTAAAATGACAAGGATTGGGGTGTCATTCTCAAATCCTCATTTTAATTGACTACTTTTATAACATTAGTGGATTTTGCTCAAATCCAAATTTAAATTCTTGTTATTGCCAAACACTAACTTTAAGTGAAATTCATATTTGCAAATGAAATCATCATTCCCAAACATACCATAAGTGAATTATATCATAGTTAATCATAACCAGATAACATAATTAACATTTAAAACTAATCATGTTACATGATTAGAGTTGACACTAAAGTTCTAGCATACAAAACTACTCGCTAAATGAATACATGTAACTTGTAAGTAATGGAATCAAATAAATAAACAAAACTCATAATTAAAGACATAATCAAGTAATTGATACGCAATAATAGCTGGAATAACGAAACCAGAATGGAAATGATAAAATAGATGACAATGGAATTGAATATTAGAATTATTATTGAGAAATTAAAAGTTTAACAAGGGAATTAAAATTAACTTGCAAAATTTAAATTGCGAGAATGATTAAGGAATGTTTAAGGTTTAAAAATGGCTCTTTAAAATTAAAGATATTTTCCTAAACCCTAAAAATCTATTTATACTTCAGAAAAATAACCGGAAAAAAAAAGAAATGGAGATTATGTGCTGCAAATAATCTCAGGCGAATCTCGATCGAGATGGGGACAATCTCACCTGAAATTGACGATCTCACACGAGTCTAATGAGAATCTCACCCGGAGATTATAACTCGTAATTTCTAGTTGCTTTTTGTTCTTAAGAAATCTCGGTCGAGAGTAAATACAACTTCACCCAAAATTGTAAAGAACATGCATCCAGTGCAAGTCTAGACCCTCATACCCAGACCCGGACCTTAACCCGACCTCTAGCCCCGGACCTTAGACTCGCTTCGTGTCCAAGACATTAAATGATGATGTGATTAAGTTGAGAGAAAGTGTAAAATATTGTAAGGGATCACAATTTTAAGTTGTATTGAGCATGTACGTCTTCAAAGTTCTAAAGTTTTAAAACAAGATGTCATAACACGATGGAATTCCACATATTTAATGCATGAAAGTGCATTGTATTACAAGAAAGCTTTTAATTCATTTTCAGAAAGATGATGCTAACTATATTCATTGTCCGAATGCATTAAAGGTGAGATTGCTTTTAAAAAAGCGAGATGGAGAGTATGGATGGCTTAACGAAGAAAATGGCTAGTAAGATGTATGAAAAATTTGGGAAATACTGAAGTGCCTTTGTCATTAATATGAGTTTATAACAGTTGTTGTTGTGTTTTAGTCTTTTAGACCCTGGGTTTGAACTTTAATTTGTTCAATGGAGCTTTTAAAAGGTTTATGGAAATGATGTTGAATATGAGGAAGAAGTAGCTAAGGTGAGGGAAGCCCATTTAACTAAACAGGTTAGGTCTGTGTTAATTGTGTTTTTAGCAGGTTGACATAAATGAAATCAAACAAAAAAAAAAGTAGATTAATTGGGTTTTTAGCAGGCTGACCACACTTGCTACAGATCAGGTCGGGGGTTTCAATTTTTGATCCACTTAAATAAACAGGTCAGATCCGGGTTAATGATCCATTAACTCATTTATATAGGACTCAAACCTGAAAATGACCCGATCTGATCGGTTTGACACCTCTACATAAAATCACTAACAACGATAGCAATTTATACGTATATAGTTTACCTACTTTTATCATTAGCCACCATTTATAATAAAGAACACTAAATATAATAGCTGTTCATGATTGGAACCAATAATAATGATACTTCCTCTGTCCTATTTAGTTTTGCACTTGTTAGTATATGAGGTAAAGATGTAAAGTCAAAAAATAAGTAAATGAGATCAAAGTGTGAATAATTTTGAAGGTGGAATTTTAAAAAAGTTTTTAAAAAGTATATTAACAACAAAATGATGCAATGTTTTAAAAATTAGGTGTAAATTAAAGTAAAAATTTTTTTAGTTGTAAATTTAGAAAGGTAAACTAAATGCGATGACACTGAGTTTTTGATAAATAAAATATTTTTTATTTCTTCATGATTATTTTATGCTTCAAACTTTTCAAATTAAAGTAAAATCTTTCATGTTGTAAATTTGAAAAGCTAAGTTTCACATGTTGACCCTTAGTTTATGGTAGATAATTTTTTTTAAAAATCGTGTTATGAAGCTTTGAATTTTTTACATTTTGTAGACAAAATATTAAGTTTTTAGTAAAATTAAATACTTATTTCAATTGAATTTCAATAAATGTGGTCAATTAGAGTAGTTATGACATATGTCTTTTGGAAAAAAGTCATTAAGTTGGGGTTGAATAGTGCATAGTTAATAAAAAAAAATTCTCTTTTGTGAATCACGTGAAAAACTCAAAAGATTAAGGATCACCACCTGAAATAGAAAAATATTTATCTACCAAAAAAGTCAAAAATTCAATATGAAATTTTCCATTTGAAAATTACGAGCAATTTGGGGTACAAATAAAATGAAAAGCGGGTGGGAAATCTGTTTCCGTAGGGATGGCAATTCAGTCCGAATCCGACTCTAGCCCGACTCGATCCGAGGAAAAATAATCTGATTTGAGTCCGAGGAAAAAGTCATCCGACTCCGACTTTACGATCCGAGTCCGAGTTAGAGACGGAACGGAGTTGGACCTTATTAAAAATCCGAGACTCCGATCCAGAAGTACATCCGACTTTAAAATTGACTTTTACACTAATATTTTGTTTCCTTTAAAACTCTAGATGTGACTAATTCAAGCTCCCTCTTATACTAATTGTAATTTTCGATTTTGAAAAAGTACTTGGTAAGTTGGTATATTTATTTAGATTAATGAATCAAGATAAGACAAATGAAATTTTTGAGAAATAAAATACGCCAAATCAAATTACGATAAAATTTTGTTAAGTTTTAGTAGTAGGATTATTTTTGTTGTTAAAATTGAATTCAAATGAAAGTACATATTTATTTGTTAAATTGTATATGAAAAATATATTTTGTTAATTTTGTATGCTTTAAAACCATTAGTACAATATCACAACGATACTGTTTGATAATAATCCGACTCTGCATCCGACTCCGTTGGAGATCTGAGATTCCGAGTCGGGGCAAACTTGGAGTATGCATAATCCGACTCCGAGTGAAGGTGGACTGAAAACAAAAGTCCAACTATTATCCAGAGCAAAGTCGGAGTATGTATAATCCGAACCGAGTCCGACCCATTGCCATCCCTAGTTTCCCGATTTGAAGGATGAGTAAAAAGCACATGTTGAGTGTTGACTGAAGATGATTTGGATTTTGGAGTGTTTAAAATCAGTTTTCCAGTCCTTAGTCCTCATAGGAATAGGAGTATCATTTTTGTTCGTTTTAATGGACTACTCCTCTCCTTTCCTCTTACTAAATTTGAGCTTTGCTAACGAGACACAGGCAAAGCTAATGTCAATGTCAATTGCCTTTAGTTGAACACTAGACAAACACAAAGGCCAAAGATTTCAGCTTGGTTATATCTAGTTATATACACATTGGGTGAATTTTTTTTTTATTTTTTTTAAGAATGGGTGAATTACTTACTATTAATAGATTTTAAAAAGTAGTAGAATTATTTTTTTTTCGAATAATAAAGAGTCATACGACATCTACATCAAAGATAAAAATTAGCAAGTATATAGCAACTAAAACCAAATATAATTCAAAAATAACAAAACTACGATCGTTGTGTATGAGATTTGACAATTCTGAATATCCTCTTCCACGTCGCTGTTTGATACAACCTTCTACGAGGGGGTCTTTCGATCTGTTGTAGTCTTGAGATAGAATTGAATTTGATGTAGTTGATGATAATTGCAATTTTGGTGTCTGCTGCATCATCGTATTAATCTCTACCAACAAATCAACTAAAGACCAAAATTCATAACTCCAAACTCTCAAAACCCAATATATGGGTAGAATCAACCCAATGAATTGGTAGAACAACTCTCTTACAGGGAGAGGATAAAAATTTATTCTAATCATATTAAAAAAACTTAAAAGGGAGAAATTAGGGGCTTACCATCAATCTTTAAAGATTGATGATAGCCCCAAACTAACTATAGATATTAGGGTTTTTTTAGAGAGAGAAGAGAAGTAGTAGAATTATCTAATCAATAACAAATTTATTTTATTTGTTTATTAATAAATAATATTCCCTCCGTTGTTTTTTGTTTATCCACTTTAAGAGAGAGAAAAATATATATTGATATATATATTGAAAATAAAATATATTCACGTGAGATCTTGTTAGATTAGTCTCGATGTAAATTTTTTAATATATAATTTTTACAATTTTTTAGGATGTACACTTACAACCTGTTTGGTAGGTGGTATTAAATGGTGATAATGAAAATTATTTATAGTGTAAAATTATAGGAAATAAGAATATTAGTAGAGTATTTTATTTCATATTTTATATTATTTTGATTTAGATTCCATAATTGTAATATTTCGTATTATTTTTTGTTTTCTTATTAGATTGTCAAATTATGTATAAATAGAGGTGTTTCTCTCATTGATAAATTAATACAAATCTAATATTCACCAGATTAAACCCAAACCGAATTCCAAACTATGAATTTTGTTCAAAAATTTCATTAAAAGTTCCATATCATTCCCTTGGTAATGAAAATTTAATCAAAAAAGTTTTTTTGTTTACAAATTTCAATATCACCCCTCCCAATGATAATACATTAAAATGAATTTTTTTAAGAAAATGAGATGATTGAAGTTGGACAAACATGACCATCAAGGTAGCCAAAAGATTTTTCAACCATAATTACATAAGTTTTTCATTCCTATTACGATCATTTATTACCACCTACCAAGCGGATCATTAAAGATATTAAGTCTTAAAATTTTCTAAAAGTACATGCAAAAGGTAAAGTAGTCAAACAAAAATAAAGATTGATAATTTACCCACCAAATACCAACATTATGAATTACTTCACAAAAAAAAAATGTAACCTCTCATTTAAAAACTCGTAATTGAAATTTAAAACAGAGGTGTACTACTTGCGTCTTGGTCGTACTCGAATAATTACATGCAGTTACCATTAAATACTCCGATCCAATGGCTATACTGCTTTCTCACTCATCAATACGATGCATTTATGAAATACAATCAATTCCCTCACTCACTTTCTTCTTCCCTTTTTTTCGCGAATAAAGATACAACTAGTTCCATCTCATAATGTAATTTGCTATTTACGTCGAGGTATTCTCATCAAAATAAAGTCTTTTGTGTCTCAATGGATAAAACATCTGTGTGTTGAGCAAAATCGAGATGAGTATCAATTGGAAATTTCTTGATTGTGTGGGAAATAGATATGATTTATTACCCACTCGGATCCTACTTTGTGCGGGATCTTAGGAGTGTCTTTATGTAACACCTCGGACCAATGGACTACTGGTGACTAGGGATGGTCATGGGGCGGGTCTGGAGCGGGTCCAACCAGACCCGGGCCCTTTTAATTTTTTGAGATCCGGACCCTAAGGGTCTAAAATTTTCAGATGCAGACCCTCCGAATCTGATGGGTCTAGGGTCCTTAATGGATCCTTAATGGGTCCACTAATGGAAAAAAAACTATTGGCTGCTAAACATTGACTGCGGTTCCTAATAAACGCAGCAGATAATAGAAGAAAAATAAGGCGAAAAAAAATAGGACATAGGCTGCGGTCATTGACAAAACCGCAGCCAATAATCAAAAAAAAAATAATTTTAACCCTCAAAGGCTGCGGTTCTTGCAATGACCACAGCCAATAACATTAAAAAAAAAATTTAACCCTTGTCCCTTATATATAGATCTGAACAGTTAGAAAAACACTAAGGTTGTGTTTGGAAACTAGCATTTCATTTCAAATTAATGATTTCAATTATGAAATCATGAATGTAGAATTTGAGAATGATAAGGTTTGGGAGGTTATTCTCAAATCCCCATCTTTAAACCATTTTGATAACAATTGTGAATTTGACTCAAATCCAAATTTGAAATTCTAATGTTTGCCAAATACTAATTTTGAGTCAAATCTATATTTTCAAATGAAATTCTCATTCCCAAACATAGCATAAGCGCTTAGTTCTCCCTCTTAACCCTAATTAAATTCCGCCTCTCCCTCTCCCCATTACTGTTCTGAGTTCTTGGCCTTGGCTATGAAGAGTTTGTTCGAGATGTGGAGAGCCATAAGAGCTTTAAATCCGATACAAGGTGAAGAAGCTTCTTCAATGGCGGATTCTCAGACTGCCAACGATGACGCTCAAACACTACGAGGTTTTGTCCTTTTCTCTCTGTTCTCTTATAATGTTTCGATTAATTTTTTTTTACTCTGCTTCCTGAATAATTCTTTATTCCAATTAAACCTTAATTTTGGCTGTATTACAATTTATATTTTATATTCTTATTCAATTAATGAATTCAATTTCAGTTTTTACAATTCATCACTTTTGTTCTCAGATCGGCTATTGATTCTTCAACAAATTTCAAATTTCGATCTAGATTTCGATCTATGTTTGTAGAGATTTCGATCTAGATTTCGATCTAGATTTATGGGAAGAAGAAGCTGCTACTGGGAAGAAGAAGCCGCAAACAAAAACTGGAACATCATCTTTCTTTTTTACCTCTTTTTTTCCTTTTTTTTTCCTTCTGTTCTTGTTGCTTTTTTATTGTAAATATTGCTATTTTAGATTAAATTTGTTCTTGTTGATAAATTTTATTGTAAATGGATGATGTAAATTTTATTATAGATCAATGGGAAATTTTCAATGGTGTATATTTTATTTTATTGTTAAGTGGACCAGACCAATAATCCCTTTTTTTGTTCGAAATGTCTATAGGTCGGTTTTAGGACCGACCAATAATAATTTTCTATCTGCTAGCATATACAAATCTTGGAGTCAAAATCGCAGCCTATAGTGGCAAAAAAACCGCAGCCTATGTTGTTTTTTCCACTAGTGGTCTAAAAAGAGTTTCTTTGATTTGTCAAATTTAAACCATTTGTAAGTTATTATATTTTTCGTATATTTCTAAGAGAGTTATTATCGCATTTTACAAATATTTAATACTTATTTAACATCTAAAGTCGCATAGTGTCATTCATATACGCTTAAATTCTATTATAAATACCAGTTCGAGTCCATGAAATTTAGACTAAGAAGTAGCATATATATTATTAATATATATTATGATTATATGAAAAGAAAATAAGTGTTGGGGGCAAAATTATAGTAGAAGACAAATAAAAATGAACAATTATATTTGGGTAGCACTAAGCAAGTAGCATATATATTATTAATATATATTTGATTTACTTAGAAAATAGGACCGACCTTAAAAAGGGGATCCGGGGTGGGTCCAACAGGGTCCTGGACCCGTGACCATCCCTACTGGTGACTACTCATATTAACAAGGTGTATCTTTTTGCTAGAATAGAATATTTAGTAGAATAATTATATATTTTGTGTATCTACAATATTTTTTAGAATATCATGTAATTATTTAGTTACCATAAACCTTAGAATACTTGATGTATATATTCTTATGAATCAATGAATGAAGGCAACCAAAATCATTCTTATTCACTCTTATATGGTATCATTAGCCTAGTCTCTTTCCTTTTCCACTCTTCCGCCCCTTTGTCTGGCTGGCAGCCACCTCCCACGATTGTGCCGCCACCTACCCTTCCCTCTTTTTTTGTCATGGCTTCCTCAAACATTCACCCGACAACTTTGGTTTCCAACATTAAAAATTGTGTTCTTCTACAACTTGATGAAGAAGGTGTTAATTATAATACTTGGTCCACTCTTTTCCAACTCCATTGTAGTGCCCATCTTGTCCTTGATCATATTATTCCCGATGAGTCCTCTAAAGCCTCGGATACCAAGGACTCCGATTGGAAACGTCTCGATGATATCGTTCGCACTTAGATTTATAGTACCATTTGTCCTACTCTTCTTCCTTCTATTGTTCAACCGAAGGATAGTGCTCGTGATGCTTGGAAACGTATTGAAGAAAATTTTCATAATATTAAACCGACTCGTATTCTTCATCTTGAATCTCAATTTAATGAAC
>CM033464.1:804197-831925 GCA_019425755.1 Amaranthus cruentus
GTTTGAAATAAAATTTTGTTACATTTTTTAACATGACGTGATTTTGAACTTTGTCGTTTCATGTATTTTAAAATGTAGTGGTTTTAAGAATTAAAGACTTGATAAATAATTCGTTATAAGAACTTGAATGTTGAAAAACTTCATATATTTGGCTCAATTAGTATATATTAGAAGATCTTCGTTAGTCGAAAATGTTTAAATAATTTTATGCGAATGGTCGAAATTTGCACTTCATAATATACTTTTAAAAAAATGTTTTGGGTCCAGGTCTAAAATTTTTAGACTCTACGGATCCGGGTCCAGGTCTGGGTCCAATAAAAAAAATTAGGGTCTGGATCTGGATCTTGCTGGACTCGACCCAGATGTGACCCATGTCCATCCCTTAAAAAGACCAATTAAGTATGTATTCTCTACTTTGGTAATTTTAATGGCAATTAAAATGAATTTAAGTTGTTTTGCACTTAAGACTAATATACTTTCATACTTTAACTTTCGTCTTTTGGAACATGAAAATCTTAAAAACTTTAATGTAAGGATGCGTTTGGAAACACACATTTCATTTTAAATTGTAGATTTCAATTATGAAATTATAATGAAGAATTTAAAATGACAAGGATTGGGGTGTCATTCTCAAATCCTCATTTTAATTGACTACTTTTATAACATTAGTGGATTTTGCTCAAATCCAAATTTAAATTCTTGTTATTGCCAAACACTAACTTTAAGTGAAATTCATATTTGCAAATGAAATCATTTTTTATAACATTAGTGGATTTTGCTCAAATCCAAATGTAACTTGTAGTAATGGAATCAAATAAATAAACAAAACTCATAATTAAAGACATAATCAAGTAATTGATACGCATCAATAGCTGGAATAACGAAACCAGAATGGAAATATAAAATAGATGACAATGGAATTGAATATTAGAATTATTATTGAGAAATTAAAAGTTTAACAAGGGAATTAAAATTAACTTGCAAAATTTAAATTGCGAGAATGATTAAGGAATGTTTAAGGTTTAAAATGATCTTTTAAAATTAAAAGATATTTTCCTAAACCCTAAAAAATCTATTTATACTTGAAAAATAATCGAGGAAAAAAGAAATGGAGATTATGTGTCAAATAATCTCGGTAATCTCGATCGAGATGGGGACAATCTCATCAAATTGACATCTCACACAGGTCTAATGAGAATCTCACCCGAGATTATAACTCGTAATTTCTAGTTGCTTTTTGTTCTTAAGAAATCATCTAGAGTAAATACAACTTCACCCAAAATTGTAAAGAACATGCATCCAGTAGTAAGTCTAATTCAGACCGCACCTTAACTTAACCCTCTAGCCCGACCTTGGGACTAACGTGTCCAAGACATTAAATGATGATGTGGATTAAGTTGAGAGAAAGTGTAAAATATTGTAAGGGATCACAATTTTAAGTTGTATTGAGCATGTCGCCTTCAAAGTTCTAAAGTTTTAAAACAAGATGTCATAACACCTGGAATTCCACATATTTAATGCATGAAAGTGCATTTGTATTACAAGAAAGCTTTTAATTCATTTTTAAAAGATGATGCTAACTATATTCATTGTCAATGCATTAAAGGTGAGATTGCTTTTAAAAACTAGATGGAAGTATGGATGCTTACTTAAGAAAATGGCTAGTAAGATGTATGAAAAATTTGGGAAACTTAAAAGTGCCTTTGTCATTAAATGAGTTTATAACGTTGTTGTTGTGTTTTAGTCTTTAGACCCCGGGTTTGAACTTTAATTTGTTCAATGGAGCTTTTAAAAGGTTTATGGAAATGATGTTGAATATGAGGAAAGTAGCTAAGGTGAGGGAAGCCCATTTAACTAAAACGAGTTAGGTCGTGTTAATTGTGTTTTTAGCGAGTTGACATAAAATGAAATCAAACAAAAAAAAGTAGATTAATTGGGTTTTAGCGTGACCACACTTTGCTGAGATCGTGGGGTTTCAATTTTTGATCCACTTAAATAAACAGTGTCAGATCCAGGGTTAATGATCCATTAACTCATTTATATATGACTCAAACCGAAATGACCCGATCCGATCGGTTTGACACCTCTACATAAAATCACTAACAACGATAGCAATTTATACTTATATAGTTTACCTACTATTATCATTAGCCACCATTTATAATAAAGAACACTAAATATAATAGCTGTTCATGATTGGAACCAATAATAATGATACTTCCTCCTGTCCTATTTAGTTTTGCACTTGTTAGTATATGAGGTAAAGATGTAAAGTCAAAAATAAGTAAATGAGATCAAAGTGTGAATAATTTTGAAGGTGGAATTTAAAAAGTTTTTAAAAGTATATTAACAACAAAATGATGCAATGTTTTAAAAATTAGGTGTAAAATTAAAGTAAAAATTTTTTAGTTGTAAATTTAGAAAGGTAAACTAAATGCTATGACACCGAGTTTTGATAAATAAAATATTTTTATTTCTTCATGATTATTTTATGCTTCAAACTTTTCAAATTAAAGTAAAATCTTTCATGTTGTAAATTTGAAAAGCTAAGTTTCACATGTTGACCCTTAGTTTATGGTAGATAATTTTTTTTAAAAATCGTGTTATGAAGCTTTGAATTTTTTACATTTTGTAGACAAAATATTAAGTTTTTAGTAAAATTAAATACTTATTTCAATTGAATTTCAATAAATGTGGTCAATTAGAGTAGTTATGACATATGTCTTTTGGAAAAAAGTCATTAAGTTGGGTTGAATAGTGCATAGTTAATAAAAAAAATTCCTCTTTGTGAATCACTGAAAAACTCAAAGATTAAGGATCACCACCTGAAATAGAAAAAATATTTATCTACCAAAAAAGTCAAAAATTCAATATGAAATTTTCCATTTGAAAATTACGAGCAATTTGGGGTACAAATAAAATGAAAAGCGGGTGGGAAATCTGTTTCCGTAGGGATGGCAATTCAAATCGAATCCGATTCTAAATGACTCGATCCAGGAAAATAAATCGATTTGAAATCGGAAAAAGTCATCCGACTCGACTTTACGATCCAGTCGAAGTTAGAGCGGAACGGAGTTGGACCTTATTAAAAACGAGACTCGATCCGAAGTAATCCAATTTTAAAATTGACTTTACACTAATATTTTGTTTCTTAAAACTCTGATGTGACTAATTCAGCTCCCTCTTATACTAATTGTAATTTTCGATTTTGAAAAAGTACTTGGTAAGTTGGTATATTTATTTAGATTAATGAATCAAGATAAGACAAATGAAATTTTGAGAAATAAAATACGCCAAATCAAATTACATAAAATTTTGTTAAGTTTTAGTAGTAGGATTATTTTTGTTGTTAAAATTGAATTCAAATGAAAGTACATATTTATTTGTTAAATTGTATATGAAAAATATATTTTGTTAATTTTGATGCTTTAAAACCATTAGTACAATATCACAACGATCTTGTTTGATAATAATCCACTCGATCCAGCTCGTTGGAGACCCGAGATTCAAGTCGGGCAAACTTGAGTATGCATAATCCGACTCGAGTGAAGGTGGATCGAAAACAAAAGTCCAACTATTATCCAGAGCAAAGTCGATATGTATAATCCAACCGAACCACCATTGCCATCCCTAGTTTCCCGATTTGAAGGATGAGTAAAAAGCACATGTTGAGTGTTGACTGAAGATGATTTGGATTTTGGAGTGTTTAAAATCAGTTTTCCAGTCCTTAGTCCTCATAGGAATAGGAGTATCATTTTTGTTCGTTTTAATGGACTACTTCTCCTTTCCTCTTACTAAATTTGAGCTTTGCTAACGAGACAGGCAAAGCTAATGTCAATGTCAATTGCCTTTAGTTGAACACTAGACAAACACACAAAGGCCAAAGATTTCAGCTTGGTTATATCTAGTTATATACACATTGGGTGAATTTTTTATTTTTTAAGAATGGGTGAATTACTTACTATTAATAGATTTTAAAAGTAGTAGAATTATTTTTTCGAATAATAAAGAGTCATCGACATCTACATCAAAGATAAAATTAGCAAAGTATAAGCAACTAAAACCAAATATAATTCAAAAATAACAAAACTAGATAGATTGTGTATGAGATTTGACAATTCAATATCCTCTTCCACGCATGCTTTGATACAACCTTCTACGAGGGTCTTTCGATCCGTTGTAGTCTTGAGATAGAATTGAATTTGATGTAGTTGATGATAATTGCAATTTTGCGTCACGATCATCGATTAATCTCTACCAACAAATCAACCAAAGACAAAATTCATAACTCCAAACTCTCAAACCCAATATATGAGTAGAATCAACCCAATGAATTGGTAGACAACTCTCTTACAGGGAGGATAAAATTTATTCTAATCATATTAAAAACTTAAAGGGAGAAATTAGGCTTTACCATCAATCTTTAAAGATTTATGATCCCCAAACTAACTATAGATATTAGGGTTTTTAGAGAAGTAGAGTAGAATTATCTAATCAATAACAAATTTATTTTTATTTGTTTATTAATAAATAATATTCCCTCCGCTGTTTTGTTTATCCACTTTAAGAGAGAAAAATATATATTGATATATATATTGAAAAATAAAATATATTCACGTGAGATCTGTTGATTATCTCATGTAAATTTTTTAATATATAATTTTACAATTTTTAGGATGTACACTTACAACTGTTGGTAGTGGTATTATATGTTGATAATTAAAATTATTTATAGTGTAAAATTATAGGAAATAAGAATATTAGTAGAGTATTTTATTTCATATTTTATATTATTTTGATTTAGATTCCATAATTGTAATATTTCGTATTATTTTTTGTTTTCTTATTAGATTGTCAAATTATGTATAAATAGAGGTGTTTCTCTCATTGATAAATTAATACAAATCTAATATTCACCAGATTAAACCCAAACCGAATTCCAAACTATGAATTTTGTTCAAAAATTTCATTAAAAGTTCCATATCATTCCCTTGGTAATGAAAATTTAATCAAAAAAGTTTTTTTGTTAAATTTCCCCCCCGACCATCAAGGTAGCCAAAAGATTTTTCAACCATAATTACATAAGTTTTTCATTCCTATTACGATCATTTATTACCACCTACCAAGCGGATCATTAAAGATATTAAGTCTTAAAATTTTCTAAAAGTACATGCAAAAGGTAAAGTAGTCAAACAAAAATAAAGATTGATAATTTACCCACCAAATACCAACATTATGAATTACTTCACAAAAAAAAAATGTAACCTCTCATTTAAAAACTCGTAATTGAAATTTAAAACAGAGGTGTACTACTTGCGTCTTGGTCGTACTCGAATAATTACATGCAGTTACCATTAAATACTCCGATCCAATGGCTATACTGCTTTCTCACTCATCAATACGATGCATTTATGAAATACAATCAATTCCCTCACTCACTTTCTTCTTCCCTTTTTTTCGCGAATAAAGATACAACTAGTTCCATCTCATAATGTAATTTGCTATTTACGTCGAGGTATTCTCATCAAAATAAAGTCTTTTGTGTCTCAATGGATAAAACATCTGTGTGTTGAGCAAAATCGAGATGAGTATCAATTGGAAATTTCTTGATTGTGTGGGAAATAGATATGATTTATTACCCACTCGGATCCTACTTTGTGCGGGATCTTAGGAGTGTCTTTATGTAACACCTCGGACCAATGGACTACTGGTGACTAGGGATGGTCATGGGGCGGGTCTGGAGCGGGTCCAACCAGACCCGGGCCCTTTTAATTTTTTGAGATCCGGACCCTAAGGGTCTAAAATTTTCAGATGCAGACCCTCCGAATCTGATGGGTCTAGGGTCCTTAATGGATCCTTAATGGGTCCACTAATGGAAAAAAAACTATTGGCTGCTAAACATTGACTGCGGTTCCTAATAAACGCAGCAGATAATAGAAGAAAAATAAGGCGAAAAAAAATAGGACATAGGCTGCGGTCATTGACAAAACCGCAGCCAATAATCAAAAAAAAAATAATTTTAACCCTCAAAGGCTGCGGTTCTTGCAATGACCACAGCCAATAACATTAAAAAAAAAATTTAACCCTTGTCCCTTATATATAGATCTGAACAGTTAGAAAAACACTAAGGTTGTGTTTGGAAACTAGCATTTCATTTCAAATTAATGATTTCAATTATGAAATCATGAATGTAGAATTTGAGAATGATAAGGTTTGGGAGGTTATTCTCAAATCCCCATCTTTAAACCATTTTGATAACAATTGTGAATTTGACTCAAATCCAAATTTGAAATTCTAATGTTTGCCAAATACTAATTTTGAGTCAAATCTATATTTTCAAATGAAATTCTCATTCCCAAACATAGCATAAGCGCTTAGTTCTCCCTCTTAACCCTAATTAAATTCCGCCTCTCCCTCTCCCCATTACTGTTCTGAGTTCTTGGCCTTGGCTATGAAGAGTTTGTTCGAGATGTGGAGAGCCATAAGAGCTTTAAATCCGATACAAGGTGAAGAAGCTTCTTCAATGGCGGATTCTCAGACTGCCAACGATGACGCTCAAACACTACGAGGTTTTGTCCTTTTCTCTCTGTTCTCTTATAATGTTTCGATTAATTTTTTTTTACTCTGCTTCCTGAATAATTCTTTATTCCAATTAAACCTTAATTTTGGCTGTATTACAATTTATATTTTATATTCTTATTCAATTAATGAATTCAATTTCAGTTTTTACAATTCATCACTTTTGTTCTCAGATCGGCTATTGATTCTTCAACAAATTTCAAATTTCGATCTAGATTTCGATCTATGTTTGTAGAGATTTCGATCTAGATTTCGATCTAGATTTATGGGAAGAAGAAGCTGCTACTGGGAAGAAGAAGCCGCAAACAAAAACTGGAACATCATCTTTCTTTTTTACCTCTTTTTTTCCTTTTTTTTTCCTTCTGTTCTTGTTGCTTTTTTATTGTAAATATTGCTATTTTAGATTAAATTTGTTCTTGTTGATAAATTTTATTGTAAATGGATGATGTAAATTTTATTATAGATCAATGGATGCTGTAAATTTTATTATAGATCAATGGATGCTATTTTATTTTATTGTTGATAAATTTGTTTTGTTCTGGGCTGCTTTTTTCGATTAAAGAAATGAAGAAGTGAAGAATTTTGTCATCTATAGATCAGTTATTAGTATGATGCATGGAAAGGTTGTACAAAAAAAAATAGAAGCCATTAAAAGGCTGCGGTTGTTAAGTGGACCGCAGCCAATAATCCCTTTTTTTTTTGTTCTGAAAATGGTCTATAGGCTGTGGTTTTTAGGACCGCAGCCAATAATAATTTTCTCATCTGCTGCTATTACAAATGCTGCGAGTCAAAATCGCAGCCTATAGTGGCAAAAAAACCGCAGCCTATGTTGTTTTTTCCACTAGTGGTCTAAAAAGAGTTTCTTTGATTTGTCAAATTTAAACCATTTGTAAGTTATTATATTTTTCGTATATTTCTAAGAGAGTTATTATCGCATTTTACAAATATTTAATACTTATTTAACATCTAAAGTCGCATAGTGTCATTCATATACGCTTAAATTCTATTATAAATACCAGTTCGAGTCCATGAAATAAGGGTAATTAATTTAGCACTAAGCAAGTAGCATATATATTATTAATATATATTATGATTATATGAAAAGAAAATAAGTGTTGGGGGCAAAATTCATAAGTAGAAGACAAATAAAAATGAACAATTTAATATTTATAAGGGTCCAAGGGGCGGGTCCAGGGTCCAGGTCTCGGACCCGAACCCGGACCCGTCAATAATTTTTTAGATCCAGATTCGACCCGGATCCAATGGGTCTTAGAAAATAGGACCCAGACCCTTAAAAAAGGGGCGGATCCGGGGTGGGTCCAACAGGGTCCTGGACCCGTGACCATCCCTACTGGTGACTACTCATATTAACAAGGTGTATCTTTTTGCTAGAATAGAATATTTAGTAGAATAATTATATATTTTGTGTATCTACAATATTTTTTAGAATATCATGTAATTATTTAGTTACCATAAACCTTAGAATACTTGATGTATATATTCTTATGAATCAATGAATGAAGGCAACCAAAATCATTCTTATTCACTCTTATATGGTATCATTAGCCTAGTCTCTTTCCTTTTCCACTCTTCCGCCCCTTTGTCTGGCTGGCAGCCACCTCCCACGATTGTGCCGCCACCTACCCTTCCCTCTTTTTTTGTCATGGCTTCCTCAAACATTCACCCGACAACTTTGGTTTCCAACATTAAAAATTGTGTTCTTCTACAACTTGATGAAGAAGGTGTTAATTATAATACTTGGTCCACTCTTTTCCAACTCCATTGTAGTGCCCATCTTGTCCTTGATCATATTATTCCCGATGAGTCCTCTAAAGCCTCGGATACCAAGGACTCCGATTGGAAACGTCTCGATGATATCGTTCGCACTTAGATTTATAGTACCATTTGTCCTACTCTTCTTCCTTCTATTGTTCAACCGAAGGATAGTGCTCGTGATGCTTGGAAACGTATTGAAGAAAATTTTCATAATATTAAACCGACTCGTATTCTTCATCTTGAATCTCAATTTAATGAACTTTCTTTTGCCCAATTTCCTAATGTCAAGAGTTATTGCAATGAACTCAAAAATATTGCACTACTCTTACTAATCTTGGTACATCAATCTCGGATAATCGGTTGGCTCTTCAAGTTCTTCATGGCTTAACATCGGAATATCGCACTTTTCGTTCTTTGGTTCAACATATGACTCCGGTACCCTCACTCATGGTCTGCAGTTATATTAGTCTTCCTTGTCTTCTCTCTTGTCCTATACTGATACTGACTGGGCGGGTTGTCCCGACACTTGTCGTTCTACTTCCGGATATTGTGTTTTCTTGGGTGATAATTTGGTATCTTGGTCCGCCAAATGACAACCTACTGTTTCCAAGTCTAGTGCTGAAGCTGAATACCGTGGTGTTGCCATTGTCGAAACTGTGACATGTTGGATTCATAACTTACTTCTTGAGCTTCATTGTTCTATTCCTACTGCTACTCTTGTGTATTGTGACAATGTTAGTGCCGTTTATTTGACCAGTAATCCAGTCCACCATCAACGCACTAAACACATAGAGATTGACATTCATTTTGTTCGTGAAAAGGTTAAGCGCGGGGATGTTCGAGTTCTACATGTTCCATCTCGCTATCAAATTGCTGATATTTTTACAAAGGGTCTTCCACAAGTTCTTTTTGATGATTTTCGATCTAGTCTCAACGTTCGTCAACCTCCCACTTCAACAAGGGTGAAACTTATTCAGATTAAAACGGCAAATCGAATAACAAATATGGTTTGGTGATTTTTAAAATTTGGTTTGGATTACGTTTGAAAATTCAAAAACCGAAATAAAAAGGTTTGGATTAGTTTTGGAATTTTCAAAAATCGAAAACCGAATTACTAGATTGAACACCGAAATATTTATTTAAGAAACTACTACCCCACAGCCCACTTAACACTAGCCCAGCTGCCCAGGCCCAAAATTCATATTGTAAGACCTAAGTTTCTACTTTCTAACCTAAAAAACTGAAAACTCTCCCCAAGTCCCCACTCCCGGCGTCCTAGTGTCCCACTCCCAACTCCCATTTTTCATTCTCTCTCTAAATTATAAAAACCTAAAAACCCTAAGCCTAGTCGTCCTCTCCCCTTTCCTCTCCAGCCGGCCCAACCGTCCAAGTAAATCTTCTTCCCCTTTCGTTTTTCGTTTATTTATTTGTGTAGCAGGGTCGGCACTCTCGATACATAATTAACATTAATAATTATATTTAAGATAAATAATACGGAAGTGTGAAATACCGAACTGCTAAAAACCATTAAAACTAAAACCGTTTAAAAACATAAGTTAAAAGAAATATTACAACTGAGAGAATATAACATAAAGTTTGCTTAAATACGATAAAAGAACATAGTACAAGATAGTCATCAAAGTCATCAAGTAAAATCAATGCAGCTAAGTCCCCGATAGAAAATAAATTAAAGTTGCGGCCTGGATCGAAACCTGAGCTAAACTTTCCTGCAAAATACTGCCAACCATGATACGGATGACAGCCGATTAAATCGGTCAGCGGTAAAGCCGAGTACAATTTCCTCAACAAGCTTATGATGCGATAGTTAAATCAGGCTTACACAATAATCATCAAACACAATCTAAAAGTCTATTACTCTTTATTGACCATTATTAAGCCATTAAGTTACATTCTCAATACTTGCAGAAGTTCAATGGTACTAAATACTTGGTAACCTTAATACTTATTCAATCAAGTTCGATTAAGCCTCATAAATTTACCGTCAAGCACATCACAAGATCACAACAATAATGACTACTGATATATGTAAGGGTCTGGTTAGGTGAGAACCGTAGTCCTAAACCCTAACTGTGGTGGGAGTCGTCACTCCTCTCAATACTGTTATGCTCGAGACTTCACAGGATGGGTTTTTCTCGGACCCCCTGTCTGACACCGCATTTTACGTGCCGGCTAACACGGACGCCGGGATTTTACATGCCGGTCCATGGTTCGACGTTACCTTACTATCAGAGTCATACAATCAATATCAAACAATATCAAACAAGACTCTAAATCGAAATAGTTTACATTCTTATAAGTCTGTCAAAATTCTGACAATCTTACTCTCTGGATAAAATACTAGTTACCTACTAAATTAATATTAATTAAATAATAAATTTCCATAACTATACTAAGATTCTAGAAGCTAAGCTAAGTCATTATTATGTCATAAATAATCATAAAAGTTAAGGATAATATTTCTAAAAACTTAATAACATATTTTATCAAATAACCAAGTAAAATAAAAAAAATTAATCTGAATAGTTATTAAGGGTCCAAAATATAAATGAAATGAGTCTTTGACTAAAAAGGAGTTCAAGAAAATTAAAGTCCATAAGGTCTACGATTATTTAACTAAGGGTCATTATGTGATTGTTATAGAGTGTCCCAAAAACTTACAAGTCAAGAAGAATTCATCTAATATTTATTTTCTTTTTAAATTTTATTTACAAAATTATTAATAAACTTTTAACTTATTTAAGAAAGTATTTAACACCTCTTCCTATAAAAAAAATATATATTTTTCTTACCAAAATTTCAATTAACGTTATTTTAATAAATAAAAAAAATTCAAGGAACATATCTAAAATCATATCCTAACTTTTAGCCACTATAAAGTACTTATAAAATATATTTTAATCATCACTAAACATCATTTTTAAATATTTTCTTAAAGCATAAGTTCATAAAGCATACATGAAACTTAAAATAATATTTCACATAATAAACTCATATGCATCTACCTTATCATATTAACAAAATTTTCCATATTTATAACTTTTCTATATTAAAAGTAAAAATATCACTAAACTTGATATAACTTTAATATAACCATGTAAAGCTTAAATATCTAAAACAAAAAAAATCATGTTAATCATGCTTTTCAAATCATCAAGTAAACATGACTAAATATCACATAATGAGAGAGTTAAGAAAATGTGTACCATTTTTCTCCAAAGGTGCTACTAAACCAAACAAGAAAATAAGAATAGGAAAATAAGAACTCAAAGGAATGAGCTCCCAAGAGAAGGTCTTCAAGTCTCCAAGCTTCAAAGAGTAGTTCTTCAATTATCCAAAGGAGATGATATCTAAGCTACAAAATGATAATACTTGACTTTTCAAAAGTTGATGACTATTGGATTAAGAAGTGATAAGATCAAGCTCCATCTTCATTTGATTCTTCAACTAATAAAAAGGGTATAAAGTTAGTAAGATGTTAATGAAGTGAAGATATAAGAAAGAAAGGTAGAAAGATTTGATGAAGGGGTGCAAGTGATCTTATGGATAAGGGGGGGTATTTATAATGGGTGTGGACAACTTAAGAGATTTAGAGTGTGTAAGTGAATTTGTAAGAGTTGGAGTGTAGGAGAAAGTTAACTTGTATAAGAAAATGCTTGTGTAAGTGATAAAAATCATGAGTTTGAAAATCATGAGTTTGATAGAAATAATTTTTTTTTTGGTTCATCATTTTTTTTTTCTTAGTATAAAATAATAAAAATAATATTTTAGTGCTTCTAAAGAAATTTAAGAAAACATTCTTTTTTTTTTTTTTAATTTAATATTTGGAAGAAATAAATTTTTTAGGAATTAATCGAAAATTGAACAATTAATTAGAAGATTAAGATTACTAAATTTGAGCTCAAGTTCAATCTTTCCCCCTTAAGATAGTTTCGTCCCGAAACTAGAACTTACCAAAAAGGTTAGGGTAACGCGCTCTCATGTCGACTTCTTTTTCCCATGTTGCTTCTTCAACTCCGTGGTTTGACCACAAAACCTTGACTAAAGGAATCCTCGAATTTCTCAACTCTTTTACTCGGGTATCTAAGATCTTGATTGGCCTTTCCTCATACACCAAAGACTCCTCAATCAAAAGCGGCTCGTGAGCTAGAACATGAGACGGATCATGAACATACTTCCTCAACTGTGAAACATGAAACACATTATGAACTTTTGCTAAACTCGGAGGTAAAGCCAACTCATAAGAAACTTCCCCACTCTCCTCAAGATCTCAAACGGTCCAATAAACTTAGGGGCTCAACTTCCTCGAACTCCAAAAGCTTGGATACCCCTCGTGGGGGAAACCTTAAGGAAAACCTTGTCGCCAACCTCAAATTGCAACATCCTTCGACGATTATCAGATAACTCTTTTGTCCGGCCTGGCGCTCTCATGTTTTGTTGAACAATCTTCAAAGCATCAATCGATTCCGAATCACATCCGGCCTTCGAATGGTCCTATCCATCAAATCCCAACACAATGGTACTCGACACTTCCTTCCATAAAGAGCTTCATATGGTGCCATCTTAATACTAGATTGGAAACTGTTGTTGTAGGCGAACTCCACCATTGGTAATTTATCTTCCCAAGAGCCTCCAAAGTCCAACACACAACATCTCAAAAGATCCTCTAAAGTCTCAATAGTTCTCTCCCACCCATCAAGAGGGTGAAAAGCAGTACTCAAGCACAACTTACTCCCAAAAGCTTCCTGCAACTTTTCCCAAAACCTCGATAAAAACTTTGGATCCCTATCTGAGACAATAGTCCTCGGAACACCATGAAGTCTAACAATCTCTCGGACATAGGCATCTGCTAATTGCTTGGCTCCCCAAGTATTCTTCATCGGCACAAATCTAGCGACCTTGGTCAATCTGTCAACAATGACCCAAATAACATCATTCCCTCGCTGGGTCCTCGGTAGCCCTACCACAAAGTCCATAGAAATCGAGTCCCACTTCCAATCTGGGACAGGCAATGGTTGAAGCAATCCTGAACACTTTTGTCTCTCAAACTTTACCCTCTGGCAGACTAGGCACTTAGACACAAAATCAGAGACGTCCTTCCTTAGACCTTTCCACCAAAATAACTGTCTAATCTCTTCAATCATCTTATCTCGACCCGGATGCAAATGAAATAAACTCTGATGACCTTCCTTAAGAATCTCACTCTTCAATTCAGCTTGATTTGGAACACACAATCTACCGTTCATCCTCAACTCTCCTCTTTCACCTAACTCAAAAGCATCAGTCTCATTTTCCTCAACTCTATGGATCAACTCAACAATCTCTGGATCCTCAAGTTGTGCCTCAATTATACGATCAAACAAAGTGGGTTGTATAGTCATTGCTCCCAAATACTGGCCAACCTCATGTCGGCTACAAATCTCTAATCCTAAACTCTGATCTCACTGACAATTCCCATGGTAATCACATAATGGCATTCACGACACTCTCGTGCTCCTACTCAAAGCATCGCTACCTTATTCGCTTTCCAGGGTGGTATATAATTTCAAGATCATAATCCTTAATAACCTCAAGCCACCGCCTTTGGCGCATGTTCAATTCCTTTTGGTTGAAGACATACCTCAAATTTTGATGATCAGTGTAGATCTTACATGATAACCCATACAAATAATGTCTCCACAGCTTCAAAGCAAAGATCACTGCAGCAAGTTCAATGTCATGCACGGGGTAATTCACCTCATGTGGCCTCAACTGCCTCGATGCATAAGCTATGACCTTTCCTTCTTGCATAAGTACACAACCCAATCCTTCAAATGAAGCATCACAATAAACCTCAAATGGCTTGCTACAATCAGGCATTGCTAATACGGGGGCTGTAGTAAGTCTTTTCTTTAATTCCTCGAAAGCAGTCGTGTGCCTCTCATTCCACCGAAATCGTATCCCTTTTTTCAACAACTCAAACATGGGACGAGCAACCTTAGAAAAGTTTTCAACATACTTCCTATAGTACCCAGCTAATCCCAAAAAGCTCCGAACTTCAGTCACATTTCTCGGAATTGGCCAATCCGTTATCGCTTTAATCTTCTCAGGATCTACAGAAATTCCACCCTTCGACACAATATGACCTAGAAAAGAAATTTCCTCAAGCCAAAACTCACACTTACTAAACTTCCCATACAATTTCTCTTTTCTCAAAAGCTCTAGAATCATTCTCAAGTGCTCTTCATGTTCTCCCCTATTCCTCGAGTATACCAAAATATCATCGATAAAAACAATCACGAACTTATCCAAATAAGGACGAAGATACCTCTGCATCAAATCCATAAATGCCGCAGGTGCATTTGTTAACCCAAATGGCATCACCAAAAACTCATAATGTCCATATCGGGTCCGAAATGCTGTTTTAGGAACATCCTCCTCGGCTATCCTCAATTGATGATATCCAGACCTTAAATCAATCTTCGAGAACACCTGAGCGCCTCTCAGTTGATCAAACAAATCATCTATCCTAGGCAAAGGATAACGGTTCTTAATGGTGATCTTATTAATCTCCCTATAATCAATACACAATCTCATCGTTCCATCCTTCTTCTTCACAAACAGAACAGGAGCTCCCCAGGGTGACACACTAGGTCGAATAAAACCTTTCTCCAATAACTCATCCAATTGCTTTTTCAATTCGGCTAACTCAGCTGGAGCAAAACGATACGGAGTCTTAGAGATAGGGGTAGCATCAGGAATTAGATCAATATGAAAGTCAACCTCTCTCCTTGGAGGTAAACCAGGTAGATCCTCAGGGAAAACATCAGGGTATTCACAAACAATTGGGGTTTCCTCAAGACTTAACTTGATATTCTCCTCACTACTAGCAATAAAACACAAATATCCCTCATCTCCATGTTTAATCATCTCAATGGCTTGAACTGCAGAAATGGTCTGAATGGGAGACACTGAATTCTTCCTAATCAAACATTCTCCACCTGGAGCCTTAACCCGAACAATCTTCTCTTTACACAAAATCTCCGCATGATGACGTCCCAACCAGTCCATCCCCAAAATAATATCATATGTACCCAACTCAAAAACTATTAAATCGGCAGGCAGATGGTTGTCCGAAATCTCAAGAGGGAAGTTGGGAAAAATACGGTCACATATGAATGGTGAACCGTCAGGTAACAGAATTTGAAGATTAAATTTTTGGGGTTCAAGAGAGATAGAGGATTTATGAAGGAAAGAAGTTGAGATAAAAGATCGGTCGGCTCCTGAATCAAAAAGAATATGAGCCAAAGAGTCTCCTACGGCAAAGTGACCAGAAATAACCTTACCCTCAAACGCCTGATGAAGATTGTCTACATGCTTGCTAATAGCATGCAAACCCGCAGTCCTCACAGCTGAAATACTCTGAACATTTCTCGAAGAACCTGGAGCTCCATAACTACCCGCACTTCCCGCTCCTAACTGGATCCCTTCTCGGCAGTTAGTGGAAACATGACCCTCCTTTTTGCATTTAAAGCAGATGATCTTCCCAGTGCATGAACGACCTCGGTGATCCTTACCACATAAGCGACACTTCCAAACTGTGGTTTTTGTTGAAGTTGTTGGTTGGAACGGCTTGCGATCCCCACTGGTCGGCCTCTTGTTCCTGTTGTTGTTGCCTCCACCAAATTTTCTTTTGTTGGTATTGTCCTCCTTATCAAGGATCCTCTCATACTCAAGCGCTCGATCGTAGAGATCTCGGAAGTCAGAATACTTCCCGATCCCCTTTTGGATCTTAAGATTAAGACCCTCGAAGAAGCGGGATGCACGAACACTTTCCTTGCTTACGATATCAGAAGCAAATCGAGACAGCTCATTGAACTTACAACTGTACTCGATCACGGTCATAAGACCCTGGCGAAGATGTAAGAACTCATTCTCCTTTTTTCGTTGGAGTGATGGCGGATAGAATTGTTGACGAAGAGTTATAAGGAAATCATCCCAAAAGGTATCAGTCATAGTGGCCTTGACAGAACGCCACCATAACTCTGCTGGACCAGATAGGTAGAAGGAAGCCAACTTTACTTTTAGGTGCGCCGGACAGTTAATGACCTCTAAAAGTTTCTCCATCTCTGCGAGCCAATTCTCAAAGCGAACCGGATCAGCTTCTCCGTCGTATTGCGGCGGACGATGATGTGCCATATTCTTAAAGTACTTCCCGTCGTCATTGGCCTCTTGAGCCTGATTTTCCATGAGGGTGAGCAGTCGCTCGTTTGTCCTCTCCATTCGGGCTAGTTGTGCTTCTAGCTCTCGAACTCTAGCCTCGTGGTCAGATGAACCTACGCCATTTCTAACCTAAAAATTTTTAAACATGTGATCAACTTTCACATTAACTTAATTAATCCGACACGTAATTTTACACATAATCACATAAGCACATCAAAAACAATTAGAATTTTTGAAAATACTTGTTTTGAAAATCCCTTTTTTTTTTTTTTTTTTTTAAAGCCGGTTATCGAGAACATCCTTTCACATGGAACAAAAATTCCAAGATTTGAATAACTTTAGCTCTGATACCACGTGTAGCAGGGTCGGCACTCTCGATACATAATTAACATTAATAATTATATTTAAGATAAATAATACATGTGAAATACCAACTGCTAAAACCATTAAACTAAAACGTTAAAACATAAGTTAAAAAAATATTCAACGGAGAATATAACATAAAGTTTGCTTAAAATTATATTTAAGATAAATAATACCCCGATAGAAAATAAATTAAAGTTAGCGCCGGATCAAACCTCGAGCTAAACTTTCCTCGCAAAATACACGCCAACCATGATACGGATGACTAGATTAAATCGTCACGGTAGAAGCCGAAGTACAATTTCCTCAACAAGCTTATGATGCATAGTTAAATCAGGCTTACACAATAATCATCAAACACAATCTAAAAGTCTATTACTCTTTATTGACCATTATTAAGCCATTAAGTTACATTCTCAATACTTGCAGAAGTTCAATGGTACTAAATACTTGGTAACCTTAATACTTATTCAATCAAGTTCGATTAAGCCTCATAAATTTACCGTCCAAGCACATCACAAGATCACAACAATAATGACTACGATATATGTAGTGGTCCGTTAGGTGAGAACCGTAGTCCTAAACCCTAACTCGGTGGGAGTCGCACTCCTCTCAATACGTTATGCTCAGACTTCCAGATGGGTTTTTCGGACCGCTCGACACCAGATTTTACGTGGCTAACACGACCGGATTTTTCATGCCGGTCCATGGTTCGACGTTACCTTACTATCGAGTCATACAATCAATATCAAACAATATCAAACAAGACTCTAAATCAAATAGTTTACATTCTTATAAGTCTCACAAAATTCTACAATCTTACTCTCTGGATAAAATACTAGTTACCTACTAAATTAATATTAATTAAATAATAAATTTCCATAACTATACTAAGATTCTAGAGGCTAAGCTAAGTCATTATTATGTCATAAATAATCATAAAAGTTAAGGATAATATTTCTAAAAACTTAATAACATATTTTATCAAATAACCAAGTAAAATAAAAAAATTAATCTGAATAGTTATTAAGGGTCCAAAATATAAATGAAATGAGTCTTTGACTAAAAAGGAGTTCAAGAAAAACAATGTTAAATATTTTAACAAATTAATTTGACTGTTTAACCGATAAATCGATTAATAATTACTTATATTTACTTAAGTTTAAAATAAAAATTTTATCAAAATACCCAAATGATGAAAATTTATATTTACTTAAGTTTAAAATAATAATTAAAGTCCATAAGGTCCACGATTATTTAACTAAGGGTCATTATGTGATTGTTATAGAGTGTCCCAAAAACTTACAAGTCAAGAAGAATTCATCTAATATTTATTTTCTTTTTAAATTTTATTTACAAAATTATTAATAAACTTTTAACTTATTTCAAACTTAAATATTCTTAGCTTTTTTTTTTATTAAGAAAGTATTTAACACCTCTTCCTATAAAAAATATATATTTTTCTTACCAAAATTTCAATTAACGTTATTTTAATAAATAAAAAAAATTCAAGGAACATATCTAAAATCATATCCTAACTTTTAGCCACTATAAAGTACTTATAAAATATATTCTTTTTAATTAAAGTTTTTAAGTTACAAATTTTATCTACTAAGATTTCATAATAAAAACATCACTAAATATCATTTTTAAATATTTTCTTAAAGCATAAGTTCATAAAGCATACATGAAACTTAAAATAATATTTCACATAATAAACTCATATGCATCTACCTTATCATATTAACAAAATTTTCCATATTTATAACTTTTCTAGAGTGACTTAAAAGTATTATTAATTTTTACGAAAATATCACTAAACTTGATATAACTTTAATATAACCATGTAAAGCTTAAATATCTAAAACAAAAAAATCATGTTAATCATGCTTTTCAAATCATCAAGTAAACATGACTAAATATCACATAATGAGAGAGTTAAGAAAATGTGTACCATTTTTCTCCAAAGGTGCTACTAAACCAAACAAGAAAATAAGAATAGGAAAATAAGAACTCAAAGGAATGAGCTCCAAAAGAGAAGGTCTTCAAGTCTCCAAGCTTCAAAGAAGTAGTTCTTCAATTATCCAAAGGAGATGATATCTAAGCTACAAAATGATAATACTTGACTTTTCAAAAGTTGATGACTATTGGATTAAGAAGTGATAAGATCAAGCTCCATCTTCATTTGATTCTTCAACTAATAAAAAGGGTATAAAGTTAGTAAGATGTTAATGAAGTGAAGATATAAGAAAGAAAGGTAGAAAGATTTGATGAAGGGGTGCAAGTGATCTTATGGATAAGGGGGGGTATTTATAATGGTGTGGACAACTTTGTAGTTCTTAGATTGCATGAACAAGAGTGTTAGAGTATGGAAGAAGACTAACTTGTGTAAGAGATTTAGAGTGTGTAAGTGAATTTGTAAGAGTTGGAGTGTAGGAGAAAGTTAACTTGTATAAGAAAATGCTTGTGTAAGTAATAAAAATATGATAAATTTTAGGTATAAGATAATTAAATTAAAGTTGTAAGGTTAAAATAATAAGTGGTAAAGTTAGTTTAAAGAATTGAAATTAAAACGTAACGTTTTAACAAAACCGTAAATAAAATATTAAAATTTTACTTTTCTTAGTATAAAATAATAAAAATAATATTTTAGTGCTTCTAAAGAAAACATTCTTTTTTTATATATAAGTTTAATATTTGGAAGAAATTACAAAATCAGAAAAAGATTTAGGATTAAAGGTGATTTGAATTAGATAACCAAGGATTAGGAATTCGAATCGAAAATTCGGAACAATTAATTAGAAGATTAAGATTACGAAATTTGAGCCTGTTACAACTCTTTCCCCCTTAAGATAGTTTCGTCCCGAAACTAGAACTTACCAAAAAGGTTAGGGTAACGCGCTCTCATGTCGACTTCTTTTTCCCATGTTGCTTCTTCAACTCCGTGGTTTGACCACAAAACCTTGACTAAAGGAATCCTCGAATTTCTCAACTCTTTTACTCGGGTATCTAAGATCTTGATTGGCCTTTCCTCATACACCAAAGACTCCTCAATCAAAAGCGGCTCGTGAGCTAGAACATGAGACGGATCATGAACATACTTCCTCAACTGTGAAACATGAAACACATTATGAACTTTTGCTAAACTCGGAGGTAAAGCCAACTCATAAGAAACTTCCCCGACTCTCCTCAAGATCTCAAACGGTCCAATAAACTTAGGACTCAACTTCCCTCGAACTCCAAAACGCTGGATACCCCTCGTAGGTGAAACCTTAAGGAAAACCTTGTCGCCAACCTCAAATTGCAACATCCTTCGACGATTATCGATAACTCTTTGTCGCTCGGCGCTTCTCATGTTTTGTTGAACAATCTTCAAAGCATCAATCGATTCCTCGAATCACATCCGGCCTTCGGAATGGTCCTATCCATCAAATCCCAACACAATGGTACTCGACACTTCCTTCCATAAAGAGCTTCATATGGTGCCATCTTAATACTAGATTGGAAACTGTTGTTGTAGGCGAACTCCACCATTGGTAATTTATCTTCCCAAGAGCCTCCAAAGTCCAACACACAACATCTCAAAAGATCCTCTAAAGTCTGAATAGTTCTCTCGGGTAAAAGCAGACTCAAGCACAACTTACTCCCAAAAGCTTCCTTTTTAAAAAAAAGTCTGACCATCAGTAGCAGGGTGAAAAGCAGTACTCAAGCACAACTTACAAGGCACAAATCTAGCGACCTTGGTCAATCTGTCAACAATAACCCAAATAACATCATTCCCTCGCTGGGTCCTTGGTAGCCCTACCACAAAGTCCATAGAAATCGAGTCCCACTTCCAATCTGGGACAGGCAATGGTTGAAGCAATCCTTCCAATCTGGGACAAATGAAATAAACTCATGACCTTCCTTAAGAATCTCACTCTTCAACTTGATTTGGAACACACACCACCGCTCATCCTCAACTCTCCTTTCACCTAACTCAAAAGCATCAGTCTCATTTTCCTCAACTCTATGGATCAACTCAACAATCTCTGGATCCTCAAGTTGTGCCTCAATTATACGATCAAACAAAGTGGGTTGTATAGTCATTGCTCCCAAATACTGGCCAACCTCATGTCGGCTACAAATCTCTAATCCTAAACTCGATCTCACTCATATTCCCATGGTAATCGACATAATGGCATTCACAGACACTCTCGGTCTCCTACTCAAAGCATCAGCTACCTTATTCGCTTTTCCAGGGTGGTATATAATTTCAAGATCATAATCCTTAATAACCTCAAGCCACCGCCTTTGGCGCATGTTCAATTCCTTTTGGTTGAAGACATACCTCAAATTTTGATGATCAGTGTAGATCTTACATGATAACCCATACAAATAATGTCTCCACAGCTTCAAAGCAAAGATCACGCAGCAAGTTCAATGTCATGCACGGTAATTCACCTACGTGGCCTCAATCGCTTCGATGCATAAGCTATGACCTTTCCTTCTTGATAAGTACACAACCCAATCCTTCAAATGAAGCATCACAATAAACCTCAAATGGCTTGCTACAATCGCATTGCTATACGGCGTAGTAAGTCTTTTCTTTAATTCCTCAAAGCGATGCGGTCCTCTCATTCCACCAAATCGATCCCTTTTTCAACAACTCAAACATGGGACGAAGCAACCTTAGAAAAGTTTTCAACATACTTCCTATAGTACCACTAATCCCAAAAGCTCAACTTCACATTTCTGATTGGCCAATGTATCGCTTTAATCTTCTCGGATCTCGAAATTCCACCCTTCGACACAATATGACCTAGAAAAGAAAATTTCCTCAAGCACAAAACTCACACTTACTAAACTTCCCATACAAAATTCTCTTATCTCAAAAGCTCTAGAATCATTCTCAATTGCTCTTCATGTTCTCCCCTATTCCTCGAGTATACCAAAATATCATCGATAAAAACAATCACTGAACTTATCCAAATAAGGACTAAGATACCCTCCGATCAAATCCATAAATGCCGCAGTGCATTTGTTAACCCAAATGGCATCACCAAAACTCATAATGTCCATATCGGGTCCAAATGTCGTTTTAGGAACATCCTCCTGGCTATCCTCAATTGATGATATCCGACTTAAATCAATCTTCGAGAACACCGAGCTCTCCTTGATCAAACAAATCATCTATCCTAGGCAAAGGATAACGTTCTTAATGGTGATCTTATTAATCTCCCTATAATCAATACACAATCTCATCGCTCCATCCTTCTTCTTCACAAACAGAGTGAGCTCCCTGTGGTGACACACTAGGTCGAATAAAACCTTTCTCCAATAACTCATCCAATTGCTTTTTCAATTCGGCTAACTCAGCTGGAGCAAAACGATACGGAGTCTTAGAGATAGGGGTAGCATCAGGAATTAGATCAATATGAAAGTCAACCTCTCTCCTTGGAGGTAAACCAGGTAGATCCTCAGGGAAAACATCAGGGTATTCACAAACAATTGGGGTTTCCTCAAGACTTAACTTGATATTCTCCTCACTACTAGCAATAAAACACAAATATCCCTCATCTCCATGTTTAATCATCTCAATGGCTTGAACTGCAGAAATGGTCTGAATGGGAGACACTGAATTCTTCCTAATCAAACATTCTCCACCTGGAGCCTTAACCCGAACAATCTTCTCTTTACACAAAATCTCCGCATGATGACGTCCCAACCAGTCCATCCCCAAAATAATATCATATGTACCCAACTCAAAAACTATTAAATCGGCAGGCAGATGGTTGTCCGAAATCTCAAGAGGGAAGTTGGGAAAAAAATTCAAGGAACATATCTAAAATCATATCCTAACTTTTAGCCACTATAAAGTACTTATAAAATATATTCTTTTTAATTAAAGTTTTTAAGTTACAAATTTTATCTACTAAGATTTCATAATAAAAACATCACTAAACATCATTTTTAAATATTTTCTTAAAGCATAAGTTCATAAAGCATACATGAAACTTAAAATAATATTTCACATAATAAACTCATTTATCATATTAACAAAATTTTTTTTAAAATATCACTAAACTTGATATAACTTTAATATAACCATGTAAAGCTTAAATATCTAAAACAAAAAAAATCATGTTAATCATGCTTTTCAAATCATCAAGTAAACATGACTAAATATCACATAATGAGAGAGTTAAGAAAATGTGTACCATTTTTCTCCAAAGGTGCTACTAAACCAAACAAGAAAATAAGAATAGGAAAATAAGAACTCAAAGGAATGAGCTCCAAAAGAGAAGGTCTTCAAGTCTCCAAGCTTCAAAGAAGTAGTTCTTCAATTATCCAAAGGAGATGATATCTAAGCTCCATCTTCATTTGATTCTTCAACTAATAAAAGGGTATAAAGTTAGTAAGATGTTAAATGAAGTGAAGATATAAGAAAGAAAGGTAGAAAGATTTGATGAATGGGTGCAAGTGATCTTATGTATAAGGGGGTATTTATAATGGGTGTGGACAACTTTGTAGTTCTTAGATTGCATGAACAAGAGTGTTATGAGTATGGAAGAAGACTAACTTGTGTAAAAGATTTAGAGTGTGTAAGTGAATTTGTAAGAGTTGGAGTGTAGGAGAAAGTTAACTTGTATAATTAAATTAAAGTTGTAAGGTTAAAATAATAAGTGGTAAAGTTAGTTTAAAGAATTGAATTTTTGTGTAATCTTTGTTTTTTGTGTTTAATTTGGTGTTTAATCTTTGTTCGATTTCCGGTTCGTTTAGCCGGTTTAGAGATTTTTTTTGTTACTGTTTTTTGTATTTTGCAAGACTTTATTTATTATTTTGCAAGATTTGTTATTTGAAAGACTTTGTAAGACATTATGTTTATTATTATCAATCATATATGATTTGCTATTCTCTTAATTAGTGTAATTGTAGTTTACTTGTTGTTCGGTCCAGGGGAAAAATTTCGGTCTCAACAATTCGGTTCGGTGCGGTTTGGATTTGGTCTAGGAATAAAAATTACGGTTTGGTGCGGTTCGGTCTAGGAATTAATTTGGTTTGGTGTTGGTGGAGACCGAATAAAAGACAGTTTGATTTGGTTTTGATGAAAGTCCAAACTGTAGACCGAACTTTCACCCCTAACTTCAACTGCGGGGGTGTGCTAGAATAGAATATTTAGTAGAATAATTATATATTTTGTGTATCTTCAATATTTTGTAGAATATCATGTAATTATTTTATAATAAAATAAGGAACCAAAATTCTTATTCACTCTTATACTTTTTTCATGGAAGCCTATTTGTTAATAACTCCACAACTAAGCGTGTTTGGTGCGGAAAAATCTTAGGATGGGTAACAACTGGAAATATTTCTCGGGCTAGCACGAGTGAGACCAAAGTGCGCTGGAAAGACTTATGTTGTCTGTGGACACCTACGCCTCCATAGTAGTAATCGTCCGCTGGCCAGATGTTACCCTTTACCTTAACCTTTTACATCAAAGTATCCTCAAAAATTAAAATTCATTAATAAACATATTAGACTTTATTTTTTAATATAATTAAATGATCAAGTCAATGTAAATTTTTAAATAACCATATGACTGGTACTTATTTATCAACAAATATTATGATTTCATAAGTTACACAACTACAATACTCCCTCTTTTCATTTTCATAATTTTCAAAGTAAATTTTGAGTCCCAATATCTCTATATATGCACCATAAAAAATTTATAAAAAAAGAGTATAATAAAAAAACATATATTAAAACAAATCCAACGGTATCTCATAAGCATATCTTGTTATCCGCTATATATGTCTAAAAAACGTTAATCAAATTTCTCTCTAATGAAATATTTTAAACGGGAAGAATATTAAGAACAAAGACAGTAATTAATACTTTTTTTTCATCAAATATTTTTATTTTTAACTTTATTATACAAATTTCTAACAATTGTATACACCATTACCCTAAATTCCATATTGTTGTCTTGTAGTAATATTTATGCAAGTGGTATATTTTTTGACCACCAAAAGTAAAAACACATAGTTTGAAAAAATAAACACCCAACCCACTTAAAGCCATAAAAAATATTAAAATTATCAAAAATAATTCAATTTTTAATTGATTTCTCTACAATAATCTTAACTTTTGATTAAAGATGAATAATCCTAACTCTAAGAGGTGTTTGTTAAGAATGTACTAACGTAAACGTAATACCTTTTTTTTTTGAATATAAACGTAATACCTTTTATGTACACAACAAGTCGTTGTGGGAAAAAGAAATAAAAAAGTAATTACAAAATTAAATTATTAAAAATTGAAAAAATTTTAAAATGAAATTAAGTAAATTTATTTTTTGATTTTAACTTTTAATTTTTAATATTTTTGATTTTATATTTAATTTTTCTTGTTTTAGCAAGTATACTGTAAAAACTGGTCACCATTTAGGCGATATTGTTCTTGTGTAAGTAAATCTAAAGTTTGGATTAATATATCATGGTTAATCAATGCAATAATAAGAATTATCGTAAAAAAATCAATAAAAAATACAATTATTTTATGTAATTTTTCCTAAAAAATATTGGATGATTTAGGTTTTTTTTTTCTTTATCAACTAACTCTATTAACAATTTGTATACTTAGACTGTTTAATCATGTATGAGGGGCATCTAATAAGTAAGATGAGATGTATAGTATTTTTCTCTATAATCCGACTCATAGAGCAATATTATTTAAAACAAGATAATTAAAGTGGAATATAGTGAAAGTGAGTGATGGAAAGTAAAAAGATGTTTATGAATATAAAATGGTGATAATTGAAGTGGTAAAAAATGATTAAAGCTAAAACATTTTACAGCAGCCCAATCGAATATTTGATACTCCTTCCAATTAAGGAAACTATTCAAGAAAAGGATTCAACCAAGGCCAACTACTATTTAATTCCAAAAAATACAGCAGCCCAATCGAATATTTGATACTCCTTCCGAAGGTGTAAAAAGGTGTTGTAATAGAATTTCATTTAGGGGTCGCTTGGATTGAGAGTAAATATTTAAGGTAAAAAAAGTCAAACTAATACAAAAGTCAAACTGATGTAAATGAAGTTATTGAAATAATTTGATAAAGGTAGAATATAAGTAAATTAAAAAAAATACAAAAAGATAATTAGAGATAAATAGTTATTGAATGTTTTTTCTTTTTACTTTCTGTTCTCATTTGGAGGTAAAGAATTCTCCACCTCCCCAGGTAAATTTATACTCCAAAATAAGGGAATTTATTCCTATTTTCTCTATTTTTTTCATTACCTTCTAATTCATTTTTTCACCTCTCCAACAATCAATTTTCTTTAATTATCTACTTAACTAACTTTAAATTCCTACTTTGACTTTTATTACCCCTTAAATATTTGCTATCAATCCAAGCGACCCCTTAATTTCACTTCTAAAATGAATTTATAAATAAAATTTCTCTCTAAAATTAAATAATTAATGTCATTATTATTAGATTATCTTTTGATTTTATTTCTTTTCATTTTGAGTATAATACTCC
This sequence comes from Amaranthus cruentus, assembly GCA_019425755.1. NCBI lineage: Eukaryota > Viridiplantae > Streptophyta > Magnoliopsida > Caryophyllales > Amaranthaceae > Amaranthus > Amaranthus cruentus. The sequence continues at coordinate 830,667 of CM033464.1, forward strand.
CCTCGAACTAATGCTCCTTCCATTTGAATATTCCACCTAGAGAAATTGATTAATATTTTTGACACATATTTACAACATATAATATATTCACGCAGATCTTGATTCTGCTTCATGTATAACTTTTCTATTATGCATTTATAATTTTATTAGCTTTTAGATGATATGAGGCTTTAAAATTTGTTTTGAAAAATATGCAAAAAGTAAATGGGAAGAACAAAAAATGGAGGGAGCACTATTTATATTGATTATTTAGTCTTTTTAGGTCATACTCCCTCCTATTCTCAAGTTGTCCCATTTAGTTTTTCACACTTGCCGAAATAACATTTTAACCCTTAATATCTCAAATTATTGCTAATTAAAAATTATAAAAAGTTAATATTTATAATCTTTGTATTAAGACGAATCAAACAAGATCTCACATGACTATGTTTTAACTTATAGATTAAGAGTAAAATACAAATTAAGAGTGATAAGTGAATAGTGCCCAAAAACAAATGGGACAACTTGAATGAATAGGAGGGAGTATCATTTAATGTATTAAAAAATCATATATTATATTTCATTTATGTGAATTATTTATACAATCCTTCAATTTTACTTATTAAATGAGTACTCCCTCCGTTCCTTTTTGATGTTCCTATTTGGGTTTTTCACCAAGATTAAGAAAAATGAAATCTTTGGTGGTAGTGGGTATTATTTTAATCATATAGTAGTGAGAAGTAATGATTATATTGGAAGTATGAGAAAAAAAAATAAATAATAAAGAATGTAATAATTGTATTGAAAGTATGAGAGAGAAAATAATTAAATAATAGTGTAAAACAAGGAAAGTGGTTTTAAGGTAAAGTGGGATGAAAACTTTTTAAAATGGAAAGTATTCTAAAGAGGAAAAACTTAGAAACTACCCGCTTTAAGTAAGGTGAAAACAAAAGGAATCTGAGGAGTATTATTTAGTGTATTGAATATTTTGAGATGATTAAAACATAATATATGTTTATTAGGATTTTTGTTAATTATACTCTAGTTATTTGTGATGCATAATACTAATATGATTTAGATTGTGACTATCTTTATATATGAACTATTATAAAATATGAAAAATTACCTAGATTGATCAAACCTATTCGTGATTTTCCTACCATAATCCCACTTTATTGATTAACCATGAATAATCCTAACTTTGAGAGATATTTTCCTAGAGTGAACCCGGTGACCGGGTGACTTGTTATAGCAAATTTATTTTTTTAGGAAAAAAATAA